>CM029131.1:12724883-12974883 GCA_016859345.1 Istiophorus platypterus | reverse complement strand
CATTCTCTCTCTCTCTCTCATTTCCTTCCACTCGTTTTATCTCTCTCCCTTCATCTCATTCTCTTTTTTTAATTGTTTGTTCGTCTTATTTCTCTCATCCTTCGTCTCTTATCTGACTTTTCAGAGAAAAGAGCTGAGAAACGTGTTTTTATTCCGAGCGAATGGGGCCAACGTGATCAAAAAAGGCAAATAAAAAAACAGATATAAATACAACACAATGTGTGGATAATCTTCTATTTTTGTAAGTCAACTAATCAATGTACTGACAAATTGTTATGTGACTTTGAAAAGAAACATGCTGCAACATTTAGAAAATACACTGATTAATATATTAACAACACGTCTGCGAACAATAACCGTCATCATTGATTAATCAGTCGATTATTTTCTCTATTAATGGAATATTCTTTGTATATTAAAAAAACATTGATGGTGAAAAATGGCCGTTGTAATTTTCCACAGGCTGAGATGACATCTTCAGTCAGTCAAGTGTCTTCGAAATCTAAAATACTAAAATACCCATGAGCCTCAACCATCTTGTCTTCGGAGAAGAGGCATGAATTAGGATGGCAAAACGCACCTCTGTAGTTGCTGTTAACTTCACCCTCCAAGGACCAGATGTGATCTGAGAGCATGTAAACGACAAAACATTGGAAAAATCCGTTTCCATCCTGCTTTTCTTTACAAGATTTCATTGCAAAAAAGAAAAAAGAGAAAAAAAAGGGAATTTTATGGTTTTAAAAATGACTTCAATGAGAGACACTGCTGTAGAGGTGTCGCAGGCAGTTTAAAGCTTTTCAGAGTTCTAAAACGTAAATTGATCCTGAAATTTTTCCATAGAAGTCCGACCTGTTAATGCACAATGGGAAAGTCGCGACAGCCATCAGACCAGAGGCTGACGGTCTGATGTATTTTCACCGTTTCTTTCAGAGGCTTTCCAAGGCCCATTCCGAAGTCTCACGTAAGCTGTGTAACGAACGCATCAGAGAGGAAAACCCAACCGACCTCAGCAGCTTCCTGCCTCAGCCTGGTGGTGGGCGGCAAAACCCCGGGGAGCTTCCGTAAAGTGACATCAGAGATGCCATGGTTCAGCCTCCCCCTCTGCTTTCACCTGTCAGCAGCACTCAGAAGCCCTTAAGGTGGACGAGGAGTTCAGATCCAGATTAGATTCCTCCCCCGCGTCCGTTACATGCAACTGCAGCTCTGATTACTTGGTGATTTGCTTGAATCTTGATGATCCGGAAAGTTTTAGGGTTTTTTTGACGCTGACATTAAGTGGAAACTGCGAAGTGTCAGTTTGTGATAAAAAGAACAACTTGTTAGATGAGACAAATAAAAGAAAAAATTCTGATTTTTAAATGATAATCTGATTAATAAGTGCCTTAAATGGAAATTTTCATGAATTAAACATCCTCTTCGGCTTGATTTGTATAATTTTTATTGTTTTATTCTGTGTTTTTGTTAATATTGGCTAAACTTTGACTTAGAAGAGTCAAATTAAAACTTGTTAACCATTTCTGTCAGTTTTGATGCAGCTTTCCTCACCCGATTTTCTTGCAAAAATGCGATATTCAAACTCATCATTTTATATCATTTAAATGTGAGAAACTGATAATGGGAAAAGCTATTTCCATTAAATGTGTCAAGTCGAACTTCATCTGCGTCCTCAGACCAAATTTTCAGGTTCAAAAATAAAAAAAAAATGTTGGTGCAAACAAAGCCATGTCGGGGCGACACTGCAGCCCGCGCCCTCCGAAAGCCTCAACCGAGCCGGTTTCTCTTCAGAGATGATGCCATATGTTGCGGGTGGCACGAGGCGGAAGTGGTAGCAGTTGGCTGCCACTGTGGTGAAACACATACACACACACTCACACGCACACGCACACAAACACACACACACACACACAAACACACAGTGTAAATGCAAGTGATGGTTCTGTATTTCCATTGACGCTGGGCGGTTTTGAAAGAGAGACACCAACACTTTCAGGTCATGTCACTGTCATATATTATCTCAAAAGTCGTCGTGTCTACTAAATGGTTTCAAGCAGATCGCTGCAAACATTTTGAGGCAGATGTTTCCAAAAGTTATGCACCCAAAAACTGAGCCAGTTTCATTGTGTCGCCCCAAAAAGCACAAACAGAGTGGGCAGCATGAGACAGCGCTGGCCCCAGAGAAGTTTCCAGACACCCAGACACCGGAGTGTGAAGCGAGAGGCTTCAGCTTGACGTCCGAGCGGGGGGAGTTATCGGCGGGCGTTGTGTGTCTGGTGTTTGCTCCCCACTGCCTCCCACACAATCAAATCCAGACTGCACATCTGCACAGCTGTGAATAACATGGAAACCCGATACAGAGCGCCAGTACCGGTCCTTTATTAAATATTAGATACCATCCACCTCCGAGCCACAGCTGCAGGAAAACGGGCTGGAAGAACCTGAAACGGGACACTGGTTTTTTTTGGCACTTATTTGCCTAATAACCTTGCCTAATCTTAATAACATTCTCTGTTAAATAATTAAATCTCACCCACATTTTTCTAACGTATTGAGTCATTATGCATTTCACAGCTGCAAGCTCTGTTTTGGTTTTGAGTGAAGGTGTTGGTCTGAAACGCTGAATAGCGTCAAACAGATAAAATGTGAAGATATGCAGCGCTGGCCAGGTGAATCTCATGCCTGTGACTGCACTGCATAACAAAATTCTGCTGGTATAAGGCTTCATTATTCCTGCTTAAGCACAGATAACGTAGATCTTTGTCATTTGCTTAACTTTTACACTCCCAGAGACGGAAAGTGCATTGCGCTTCCACCTTAAGGTCCTACTCTGAATCTTTCTGGTGCCACGTTAACCAAACGTCATCTTTCCCCTTTCCCCCAATTTCATGAGGCTATGAATCATGCTTAAACGTTATTGTTACATCTAATTAAGTTAGTTATTTTCACTACTAACTTCTCTGCCATATGACACAGTATACTTCAGGCAAATATACTTAATTATTGTGCAATCTCAAGGTGACAAAGTCTCTGATCTTTTAGGGAAATTAAAAAAGAAAAAACAAAACAAAAAAACCCAAAACACCCATTTACTGATTAGGAATTACACAGGAATGTGAAATAAAAGCCAGACACCTGATTTTTCCAATAGCAATTAAACACAGCACACGCTTGTGGATCAGAGATGGTGAAAAGCAGTTTCAAAACTGGGGGGGTCACCACAGAGATGATCTGATTCATCCCAGTCCTCAGCTGTCAAACAGACAGACTCTTGCTTCAACTGCTGATCTATGAAAGTGAAGATGTAACTGTCGCTTGTATGACTGTTAGTCATATCCACCCATAACATGCCTGCAGTCATGAAAAAGAAGAATTTTCAGATGGCAGTCATGTTAACAGAGGCATAAATTTAGAATTTCTTTAAAAATAAACTTTAATTTTAGCTCGAGTCATATTTCGCTTGCATTATTTTACTCTTTTTTTGATCTAAAGCTGTAGACGTATGAAACTGAAGCAACATTAAAGTTATTTTCTTTTATGAGTAAAAACAGAATTGGACGTATAAACTGATTATTTAATCTTTTTTGAAAGAACACCTTCTCAATTTTGAAATTACAGAGTAATGCACTCAAAATTTTCCAACACTTAAATACACATGGAGTATTTATGAATCTGTAAATAAATGCAAAAGGATCTCATAAATACGTTTAGCTTTTCAAAAGCACATTTTATCAAATATGCAGATTTTAAGGTGAACACATTTTTTGTCGGTTTCAAAAGTCTTTACTTGTAAAATACTGACATTTATTCAGGTCACTGTGTATTTATTTGTAAAAACTGTTCCACATTTGTTTAAATTTGTTTGGTATTTTTTTGTGTGTTGGATGATGCATCTGTGAAATCAGCACACCTTTTGTAATTCCTGTTTTTATTTGTAGATTATGAAAGTTAACACCATGTGCCACCGTTATTTAGACAAATTTTTGAGGAGAGAACTCCGATTTGGCTGCTGCCAGAGGGCAGATGTTACAGATGTGAAAGTCACATTAAACCTAAATAAAGCATCGATGCCTCCTATAAATAAACGCGTTGCCTCCTGTGAGAGTCGCTCTGTCATCGTTTTCCTATGAGAGCTGCTTTATTTAAGCATCTGGCAGAAAACACACAATAAATAAAAAGAAAAGAGAAAATATGGGACCTGAAAATGCACAATCAGGAACACGTGAGCTCAGCCAGATGAAGATGTAAGGCGAGTAGGAGGAGGAAGATGATGAAGACGATGACTAAAGAGGCTGTCACATCAGTTACACAAACAGAGATATGAGGTCTGTGTTGAAACCCCTTTGGAGCGGCAAGTCTGAACCAATTCTGTGTCAACAGCTGTTGCCTTGATATGATCCCGAAATGCTTTGCACCGATAGAATCAGGAGACTCGGGGCTTTCAAGCCAGGTGGATGTTAGTCCAGGTCGTATGAAGAAAGCGCTACCGAAGCCAAATCGTCCCGCGGGTCAGATGGTGTGGGTTTTTTGTTTCATTTTTTTGTTTGTTTGGTTTTTTTTAACGTCATACAACTTGCCAGGAGGCACTTGTTCATTTCAGAGCGTCGTCAGTTTCAATATTTTCTGGAAAACATCTCAACAAGATTTTTTATTAATTTTATTTTTTTTTACGATCATCTTGGCCTAAAGATGCTTCTAAGAACAAGACCCAGGGCAACATCCACTACTACGACCTCAGGGTTTTTTTCTCCCCTCCCACCCGCCGTTCCCATACTGAACCTGAGCTGTGAGCCCTTCGCATGCTGACCGGTGATGCCGTTGCCAAGGCTTTAACCGTCTCACTGCAAAGCTTCGGATGCGCAGACACACATGCGAGGAGCTACAGTACATGTGAGGACACTCAAACCATCCCGGCGTGACAGAGGTGAATGTAGACAAACAGGCTGGGTGGGTTTGTTCCTTCACGTCTACAAGAATGTTACTCAAGCAATAGTAATGAACGACTTACTACTGAACTGCTGATGCAGCGAACCAGACACAAATACAGCATCTCAAGTACTTTGTTGAAAACCAGAAGCAGAAAATCTGCCAATGAACAAGGCATCAGTTATATGTAAAATAAATCCCCATAAAGGTCTCTTACCTGTAGCCGGGTTTGTAGAAGGGTCATCAGACATGAAAGAGAAAGAGAAAAAGGCATCATTAGTGGAACCTGAAGACCAAAAGGCCTCTGACACGATCACATCCAAGGGTTTATTTTCCAAACTCGGACTCCACGGCTCAGATTTCGCACCCGGTTTCACTTACGTGCACACAAGGAACCAAGCCACTCCAAGAAAGCAGGTTATGCAAGTAACCAGACAGCACATTTTAACACGAACCGTAGCGACCCGGTCGCTGTGAATCTGCGTGTACGTGCATCAGACGTGGGTGATTTTTAGCTGATATGGCACAACAGCTTTCTCTCCCGCCGCAAGTGTGTCTAATTTTCAAAAATTTCAAAAACATGTTAGTTTCAGTTTTATCTGAACTTTAAATTGAATTGATGTAAGATTTCCTTTCATGCTGCTGCTCTGCAGTCACAGCTGGACCCCCCTGTCTGAAGCCTCTGTCCTGTACAGTTGACTCTATTAAGATAATAAAAAAAAAATATATAAATAGAAACACGTTTCCATGCTCTCACGACCCAGAAACCAGCTCTCTGCTGAAGAAACCTCGACCAGCTGAAAGCAGGTTCCTTTATTCCTCTACCTCGATTACATAAACAAAGCTTCTTGTTTACATGACACTGAAGAAATCGGGTTACTCAAGTGCATGTAAACAGACTAAGAGAGAGAAAGAAAATGAAGAGAGAGAGAGAGTCTGCTTAGATTTCAGCTGAAATATTGTGCCATGCTCTGCAGCGACGGGGACACAGTCGCCAGCTAAATTTGGTGCAAAATTCTCCGATTTTCCAAAAAGACACACCAAAAGAAAATGGCTGTTTCATACCCGCTTCTGTTATGTGAGTATCAGGAGTATAGGGCTCCATTCAGAGTTTGAACACTGGAAAATCAGTGTGGAAAACATGATGGAAATATGACATTTCAATCTCCCCCACTGCTCCGAACGGGCCTGATGTTTTTGTCTCTTTACTGGAAGCTTGAGAGAGGTTTAGGTCTCATGCTTCATGGCCGTCATCAATTATTTAACAAGTCTGTTTTCCACTGTGACTTTGTTGCATTTTGCTTTTATTAATACACAGATTTTTCCACCTCAGCAGCATATATATTTTTTTTTTTGCAAACTTTTCCACTCAGGAAACTGAAAATGCAAATAAAACCAGTGGAGGGAAACACACTGATCACAGTGGGGCCTCGGTAAAACAAGGCATCAGCACATCACGCTGAAATCAAAACAATATCCCAGTTTTCAGAGCATCCTCGTTCCTTTTGCTCCATTATTCAGACATGTAAACCAGTCCGATATCGTACAGAAAGAAAACAGCAGTCAGATAAAGTGTGACTGTCTGGAAATTACAGTGGTTTGACCCTACACATCCACTTTTCTACTTTTGTTCTCCCTTTAAGTAGCTTTGAGGGTTGTAAAAATCATCTTACTTCACTTTGACAGTATCATAAACATATTTTTTCTATCTTTTCATTCCAGCTTTTCATTGAAGCCACATGATGTCTACCCCAAAACCTATTTTTAATGTTTTTTTTGGCTGCACCATTGCATTAAATGAAAATAATTTTCTCAGACACATTTTCTCCCCAAAATTAAACTTTGGGATCTCCACTAGAGTTTAATATCACCAACCAGAATCTTCATAACTTGTCACGAAATCTAACTCCAATAAACCACTGTAGATAAAAAGTGGAAAAAAAATGAACCCCCTAAAACCAGAATTTAATTCCCAACCACCATCAAACGAGCAAAGATGCTGTTTCTGCCAAACTGAAACTGGACATCAAAGTAAAATTTTAATCCCCTGAAGCATCACTCAGATGACAGAATGAGGGGTTTAATTATTCATCTTTCTTTTCCCAAGTTTTTTTTTGTTTGTTTCTTGTTTTTTTTTTAATACTGTTTTGGAATGAAGCTCCAACGTAAACTCTGGCTGGGGATCGGTGCAGAGCCCATCCAAACCCAGACGGTTGGACGCTGGATGAGCCACTCGTCACTGGACGGGTGACAGCGCCTCCAGGCAGCATCGACGCATCATTAGACTCGAGGAATCAGAGGCCGAGCATGACTTTACGCCCATTCCACTGTGAAACGACAGTGGTTGAAAGGAAAAGGGCTCCACGCTTTGGCCAGGGTCGGCATGGAATCGCTGTGGCAAGAGCTTGTTTTCCACAGGGGAATCAAGAGTTCCTGGTGAGCGCCGAGCCCTTTACCCCATAACTGCAATAATGTGCCCCACAGCCAAACCAGTGTCACCGTCTACACATCACGGCGACCACAATGGAAAGGAGTCTCCAAGGCTTCACCACGGCGTCCTCCACTGCTCATGTTTTATTAAAAACTGTCACATCTATGCAAAGCGAACCAAAAGAGATGCCAGTCTGTGGCTTTGATGCATTGCAGGCCAAGATAAATGTGTTCGGTTTTCATCACAGGAGACAAGTCTTTTAATTTTACCACTGCCAGGGCTTCAGCTGTGGATTATTTTTCAATATCAAAGTATACAATTGATTTCACGAAGATATTCAATTTACAACCCAATAAAACACAGAAAAGCAACAAATCCTTTGACAAGAGAAGCTGGAACTTGGATAATTATGAAATTTTTTTTGCATTTTTGCATTTCTATAATACAAGCCCTGCAGTTTGTTAGGTGTTGCCTGTATATCAATGGATCTGTTCAAATGCGACCAAATAACCAATGAAAAGGATTCAGGTAATGTTGTTTCATTAAAGGCGATTATTGAGGCAAGCAATCCAGCTTCTGAACAACAACAACAACAGGTGGGAACACCAGGTGAGTGGGAACAACGATGACTAGACCGGATCCGGTCTGTTGTGGCACCGTGTGTGAGAACAGCTGCGGCCTCTAAATGCTCAGAAAACATCAAAATTTACAATGCAATAAGTAAAAAATGAGGATAAAGTTACGAGTACTGTCTCATCTAGTCATCCATTCCTCTTCCTCCTCCTCCTCCTCCTCCTCCTCCTCCTCCTCCCTCCTTCCAGTTTGTCCCTCAGCTGTTTCTGCTGCTTTCCCTCCGTTCTGCATTCATTCATGTGAATTCACCCTCTGGCCCTGTTTTTATTCAGCTTCACAGGAAAATTTTTTTTCCTCGTCCTCTTTTTGCCTTTTATCTTTTTTTTCCCAGTGTCTGTGAGACGCCCTGTTGTCGTCCTGTTTGTTAGAGACACTTCAGAAATAATAAACGCTGTGACGAAGCTGTGGTTATTATGTAACAATTCCCACAAGAGCCACAATAAAAAAATAAATAAATAAAAAAAATCTTAGACTAGTTGATTTGTTTCAGCATTTACGTCAAATTTTCAGGCTAAACCACCTGGAAAATCACTGTTTTTTCAGCTTGCAAAGTGTGAATATCGGCTGTTTTTCTCAGTCTTCCCAAACATCTTTGGGTTTTGGACTTTTCCAAACAAAAATAAAATATGTCTGCTTGAGGTCTGGAAATTTCACAGGTATTAGAGCTGCAACTATTAGTGAATGAATGGATTGGTCAACAAAAAAAAAAATTAATTGGCAACTATTTATAGAATAGTTTTTAATTCATTTTTTTTAGGCAATGTCAAGTCTTTATAAAAGTAGTTTAAAAAATGATCACCAGAACAGTTGATAATGAAAAAAATCCTTAGCTTGAATTTTAAACTTTTTACTATTTTCTGAAATTATATGGATTATATGGAGGAAAAAGGTAATCGATAAACCAGTCTACAAATTAATCAGTGATAAAAATAATTGGTATATGCAGCCTCAGTTCAACGGAACACCCAATGACATCAAATGTGACACAGAAAGGTTGAAATTCTCACTATCAAGTTGATAATAAGCCACCAGTGTTTGAACGGAAGCATGAATATCCTAACATTTTCCATTACAAGACTCATATTTTTTGATGGATTTCACGATAAAATTACAAAAACGACCCAGCTTTTCACTTAACAGGCTCCAGCAGAGAACTTTATCAGGATAAGCTGCTCGACATGTTGTCATGTTTCATGTCATCTGTGGCAAAACGAACCGACAAACCCTTTTCTTTTCCTGCAGCAGATTTTCATTTTAATGGCTGTTGAAGATGCCTTTTGAATGAAAGGTGTTATTCTACTGCGTCCTTGTTGGAAGTTAATCAAAATGCATGATTCCACACACAACACAGGATACGTTTATCTGCCCAGCTCAGTGTTTGGGTGCCATCTCTCAACACACGAGCCAAGAATCTAATATGCGACACTGGATCTGTCTGTCTGGGCCGGGAATCTCTCGCCTTCCCTTCCAGCATCGCGGGGGGGGGGGCAGGTTTTATTTGTCGATCCCAACAGGCTCCTAAAAATACACACCACATGGATAAAAATATTTTGGCAGCGGACTGCCGCGCACATGGACCGTCCGATCGCTTCAAGAGCTCTGTCAGCTGCTGCTACACGAGGCCCAATAGGAAACACATGATAAGCTACCTTTAAACAGTCGGGGGGGGGGGGTGACTGGTGTAATGTGTGTGTGTGTGTGCGTGTGTGTGAGTGAGTGCCCTGTGGCTTGTGTGCATGTACACAGCTGCACTGTGTTGGTAAGTTGAAGTCACTCTGACTAATTTGTTAATGAATCCAGGCTTTTCCTTATCTGCTGCTGCTGAAAAATAAATAAAGAAATGAATAAAAATTTTAAAAATCCACCTGTAGTAGGTTTGTTATTTCTTCATTTGAGCCCAGAAGAAAAAAAACAAAAAAACAAAAAAAAAGCAAAAAAAAAACAATAATAAAAAAAAAAAAAGACACTGAATCTCAACTCTTTCTGACCTCTGACCTCTAGGTGAAAGAGGAAGTAGGACAAGAAGATATTTCCCTGCAAGGATAAAGAGGGTTTTTTATTTTAAATTATTATTATTTAAAAGCAGAAATCCTGCAAAAGAATAATTATCTTGCAATCAGGATAATTATTCCGGACTGGGAAACAAATCAGTTATGTGAATGGAAGTAAAAGATGTTTGCGTACACGTGCAGCCCAGTTCAGTTTTCTAGTTACGGAAAACTATGAAGTAAATGTAAACAAGGAAGGACGTCCGCACACATGAACAATCACCCCCCCCCTTATTTTTGCAGCATGTCAGTTGCATCACCATCCATCAGCCAGCGGACTGAAAAATGAAGCCGTTTCCGACCAAAATGTTTCATCTGCAGTGGTTTTCACGTCGCAGCTGCCACGTGTTTTTCATATCAATTTGGTATTTTCAGATTTTGGAAGGAGAAAAAAAACAAAACAGAACAACACAATTTTACGACTCAACTTTGACACTTTTTTGGGCTTTAGCTTTGGCGCTGTGCAACTCATTCAATCATCTACACTCGAGTCGTCTCTTGCTAAATTCCCTCAACAGCTGGAGCTACATTGGAAGTGTTACAGAGAAATGTTTTCAATTATTTTTCTACAGTGTCATACCTTGAAAAAGGGACAAAAAAAAAAAAAAGATCCCAAATTAGTTTCACTTGTTTTTTGCACAAGTGTCAATGATATTTTGAGCCGTGTCTCGTGTGCCGTGGTGCTGTTAAAGGGTTAAAAAGCTGCCCTCTCTCCGTCGTGTAGAGCGATTACACAACCCGAGCCATTGTTTTGGAGTTCGAGCCCGGCGGTGAGGACGGCCAGTTTGCCAACATGTCTGAACCAGCTGGAAGGAGGCGCCGGGTCCTCTTTCATCTGCAGGAGCTCAAGTATGTAAACAAAAGGAGCAGCACGGCGAAGAAACCACCGGAGGAGGGATCTACCTGGAGCGACCAGAAAAAAAATATATATATAAAATTTAAATAAATAAATAAATAATTCTAATAATAAAAACGGACCCAGCAGAGATGGGGCTGGAATGCAGGGTTCAACTAATTTTTTAATACCTGACAGAACTTCAATTTCACAACTGTTTGACAAACAGCAACCAAGTATGAACGTACGATACAGCCTTTAGTTATATGACGTTTTGTTTTGTTTTTTTCATTACTTCCCATTTGTAGATATGAACTATTCCCAGTGATAGAATCAATTTAATCAACATGTTGTGGTCCCAGATGAGTGGCAGGAAATGGATGGATGGTTAATCCAAGTGCAATGCAAGAGGAAATATTTACATTTAATGTCATTTCACATTGTTCTGTTCAATCCAAAACCCCCCAAAACGATGTAGTTTTCTAACACGTCAGGCGACTGTTAAACAAGATTCTGATTAAAGGTCTAAGCCGATGATGTTCCTCTGGTTCTTCTGTAGAGTTCACCTTTGAATATGATACCGCACAGAACATTGGAGGCGACATCACAGGCTCTAATTCTCTGTTTCGCCGCATAGGACATTAATAGTCATTTCTGTTAATCTACCAACGTTATGTGTTGATTTTAATGCGTCATGGTGAATCCTGCAGCAACACGCCAACACCTACAGTTGGGATTATCTATTATAAACCATCACACATGCACAAACACAGACACACACACATGAACACAGACACACACCTCCACAGCTGCTTATGTTTTGTGAGAGAGGTTTTAATTTCCTGACTAAGTATTTGGATTGAACCACTTTAGAAGTATGTACACAGACACATTTGTCTCCAGTGAACTCAGCAGCGGCAGTTGGCGCTGAGTTCCAGGCCAGCTGTCGGCTCGTGACACCGATGGCCTGCAATGCCGACGGCCTTTACCACGACACCGCTTTTGGTCGCAGAGTTTGTTCACGACTCACCGCTCAGGAGGAACTACAACTGAGATTAGGTTGTAGTTTCATGTCATTGTCATCGAGCTAAAGTAACAGTTACTTCTGGTAAATGTCATTTTTCTTGCTAGTTTTCTTTTCTCTATTTATATCATGTGGGTTGTTTGTCAACTGGTGCACATAGAAAGATGAGGAAATTAAATCCACACAGTCAAGGCTTGAGAAATAAAGAAAATGATCGTTAGCTTTAGCTGCGGCCCCCGTTGTTTGTGGTCTTAGTGACCTAAACTGGGCAGACGCCATTGGGATTAAGCCAGATTTTAACCCAGAACTGGGCCAACTTTCTGACAGATTATCGTTGTTCGCAGTGCAGATTGAGGGGAGTGAGAATGTTGGATTATTTATCTGAACCGACAACAAGCGGGCCCTCATGTAACTTCCTGGCAGGTCAGAATCTAAGAAAGTGAAAGCACTGAATGTGCTGTGTTTTTGTCTTGATTAATCAATCTTTAAAATAGCTGGTGATCGATTAAATGTCACAGCTCTGGCCCAAAGTAATGTAGCTTATTTTGTTGACTAAACTTTACTTGAACAGACCAAAACCTGATTTGCACAGTGTGTCCAGAGAGACCGATAGAAACATGTAGAACAAGCTAACGCAACACACAGGCATAAATGTTTTTGATATACTTTAACCCTCATACCCTTTAAGTATTATGGTGGAAAATAAAATATCACAGGAGTCCCCATATTCTCCAGGTGGGTTAAACTGGGCTGTGTAAACACTTTCAGGGCTCACAACTAGAAAACTCACTATAAACGTAGTTAGCATAGCAACATTTATGCTGCAAATAAACAATAATACAGCACTTTAGGTGGCGCTCTCTCCGTTCAAAGAGAATATATGATGTTGGGAATAATGCATAATTGTCTTGTCCACAAATGAAACACAACTAACCAAATAATGTAATTTCAAGAAAAAAGATACTGTCTCATATCCACTTCAACGTGGTACTTTTTGATTGTTGCCTTGTTGGATTGAGTTTGTGTTCAATTAGTAATCAATTAATCTACTACAAGTACGCATCCCTATAATCTATCATCACACCAAAGATCTGGCACCAAATTTACCTACAGACCAGGGCTGAAATTATTAGTCCATTAGTTTGATTTGATTGATTTCAACGGCAAAATAATCAGCTCATGTTGTGACAATCCTTGGGCTGTAGTTTGTCCTTCATGAGGATTTGCTGCTTTCCTCCATTTTATTTCATTGTAAACTGTATATTTTTAGGTTTTAGACTGTTGGTGCCGCCGTCACGGATGGTATGTTATGGATGGATTATGACCCCTTGTCCTGTTCACCGACTGAGTGCCTCCTCGACAGCCACAGCCACAGCCGAACCAACATAAACCGACAATGCCACGGCCGCAAAGCATTGGGCAACATCAGGACGGAGCCCAGTGATGGACATCGCAGTCCAAGTTAATGAGAAAGTGCAAAAAACGTCGGGTCGAGTCTGAAAATGCTTGAATAGCAAAACAGAAGGGGCGTAGTAAGATTAAGTTCAAAGTGAAAGCTAACGCGCTGAGGTGCGAGCGCTGCAGGCAGTGTTTGTATGTGTGTTGTGAAACACCGCATGATGTCAAATGCCTCTGTGGCGATTTCACAAGACAGCTTCCTTTGTGTTTATTAAGATAAAAGCAAATGCTGCTGCTTTGCGTCTTCTCACCATCTTTGCTCACACCCTTCTGCTCTGGGGGACAGTTACCTCTCTTCTCCCTCTCTTTTTTTTTTTTTTTTTGGTTCCTGGCATCTGATCAGAGCTGGGAATTTTTTTTTCTTCCTAAAGATACACTGACGCAAAAATAAACAAAAAAACAACCCACAAAAAACAAAAAACAACAACCAAACAGACAAACAAATATAAAAAAAACTGGTGACGCAGGCTTGGCCCGACAACTCAGGCTTTTTTAACTTTAAACCATCTTGCCTTTCTTTGTGGTAGATATCCCTATCAATTACACAACTTTGATTTTCGGAGATTAAAAATGTTCCCAGAAACGACCGCAGGGACAGCTGGGGGTGTGTGTGTGTGTGTGTGTGTGTATGTGTGTGTGTGTTTGTGTATGTGTGTGTGTGTGTGTGTGTGTGTGTGTGTGTGTGTGTGTGTGTGTGGGGGGGTGATCTGCTCCAACAGGCTTTTTTTTTTGTTCCTTTTTATGCTTTGGCTTCACGCATCTCTTAAGACTCAAAACGAAAAGATGAAACAAACTGAATCAGGACGATGGAAGACGCAGGGACGTAAACTGCTGCTTACATTCCCGTGCCTGATCGACAGCATCACATGTGTTTTGTGTGTTTAGTGTGATCAGATCAAATTTCCCTGTTACTATTGTTATAACTAAATTAACTGGAGCTGCCATGTCGAAACCCCGATTGAGCCACTATACACAGGA
This sequence comes from Istiophorus platypterus, assembly GCA_016859345.1. NCBI lineage: Eukaryota > Metazoa > Chordata > Actinopteri > Istiophoriformes > Istiophoridae > Istiophorus > Istiophorus platypterus. The sequence goes on along the minus strand of CM029131.1, from coordinate 12,960,556 downwards.
AATGTGAGATGATGAGTTTAAGGTAGTTTAAATGTTTTTTTATGTTTATTCCATCATGCACATAGTTGAATAACCTTGTTAGACACTGAATGTCTCATCTGGAGAGACTTGAGCTTGAAAAGTACATATTATTATTATGTATACATTAGTATTATGTATACATATTTTCATTTTCAGTCAGTGATCAAGGGCAAAATTTGCTCTAAAACTGCCACAAACTCACTATACAAAATGATGTCCTTATGGTCAAAAAAAAATATCAATGTATAAGAAACAGTATGAATTCCAACTAAAATACAGTATTGCTGCAAACTGTCAATAATCTCTGGCTCTTTTTAAATTCATACGTCACAGAGATCTCAAGCAGCTTTATGTTTCTACCATGTAGAAAATGACTCATGAGGAAAATTCCATTACTTTTTTGGGGGTTATTTCTCTTTGTCAGATATTTGTGGAGTATCATACTTTAGAGTGAACTAAAATTTAAAAAAATTCTCAATATGGAGATGATAAGGGAGAAATATTGAATAACTCAGCCAAACTCAGATCTATAATTAAAAATAAATTGCTACCGAGAGAATTATATTCTGTAGAACAGGAAGTCAAGTTCCCGCAGCGAAGAAAAAAACAAAACAAAAACAAAACCAAGATAAGATGTAGAAAAAAAAAAGTCAAAAAGTAAAGAGAGAGACTTCAGTGAGACATGAATGTCTGATCAGTCAACTTTTGTTCGGTTTTGCTCTTTTTTTTTTCCTTCTTCTTTCTGAGCCAGACTTGAAGCTATAATTTGAGATGAGTTGTTACCGAAGATATCAGGTTGTGTGGAACAGCTGCTCTGGTTCCTGCTGCACCGAACTGTCTTTTTGCAGCTTGGCAGCCTCCTCAATGCCTTAATGACCCACACATACTTGCCTCGCTGCCTATGTAAACTCTCATTCATAAGGAGAGAGGCGGGGCCGAGAGGCTGCCAGTAATTTTCCACCATAAAGATCTAACCAAACTCACTTCCCTGTCATTAAAACGACAGCGCCGCTGCAGCTCCAGACGTGCAGCGATTTCGGGTGGAGGCTGGGGGGGGGTCTCAAACCTCGATAGCAGCACAGACACACTGTCAATAGCAGGCTTTTATATCCCGTTTGCACAATATTCACTCCAGATTGGCCTATTGTTGCCTGTTACTTGTGAGGAAGAGAGACACATTCCTGGAATAAATGTCTTCACATGCCCAGGATTCTTCTACTCCAGGACAGAGGAGAGACCTCAAGGACAGGGAGAGTGTAGAGGAGCGGACGGACCAAACCGGTGGACATGACCAAACAGTGCAACGCAGAGTCAAAACGTAAAATAAATAAATAAATAAATAAAATCAAAAAATAATTAAATTTAAAACTTTAAAGAGTCAAACGACTGCAAATCGGCAGCCACTGGGCTCCTATGAGTAGAGCGGTAGGATTTACGGCCACGGAGGGACTCGAGATCTTCCGAGCGCAAAAAAAAAAAACAAAGAACGGGAAAAACAGGTGGCGTCCTCCGACAGCTGCCGGTTTCCTCCTCAGGAGATTCAAGACTGTGAGGAATAAAAGCCGAATACCACCAGCCACCATATCAACTTGTATTTACCGAATAATGTTACTGTCACATCGGAGGTTTATCTAGCCAGATGTTTACAGTAGGCGATGTGATACCGTGCAGGCGACAACTTCTCAGCATCACAGAATCAGTGGAGCTGTTGCTGAACTTATTTAACCCCAAGGATGAAACTGTTAACTAGGATAGGAAAATTATCCTCAACTGTTTTGATAATCGATCAATTGTTTCAGTGGTTTTTCAAGCAAATGAATGTTATTAAAATTCATTTAAAAAAATTCATTCGTTTTCGTTTTTGGTCTCATCACTATAGTAAACAGACTATATGTTTGGGTTTTGGATTTGCACTGGATGAAAAAAAACTATTACGGGTGGGTTTTTTTTTTTTTACATTTTCCAACGATCAGTTGATATACTTAAGATACTGGTGCGGTGGCCCACCTGCTTTACAAAGGTTTTTAACTTCCATGTGATGTTTTTATTCAGTCGGATCAATCAAAACTGGAAGAAACCGAAAAACGTCAGCAGATCCAGATAAAACAAACGCTTGCTGGCTTGTGGCTCCACAGTCCGACTTCAGTGGGATGTTTTTTCCTTGCTTAAAGAAGAAAAACTTGCATATAGCGTATAGTACATATAGCGTGAGTTAAATGGAGTCATTACCCGGCATGCCTAGAGAACTAGACTGATGACTACAGAAAGCCTCCTTTTAGTCAATGATTCCTAATTGCTTTTGGCTTCTTGTCCCTTGAAATCAAACAATCTCTACCTGTGACATGCAACAGCCACAGTGTGTTTGAGGGAAAGAGGGAAAGAGGAACACATTGTTTTATTTGGAGGATATTTTTACAGGTCTGAGGTGGTAAAATTTTCCAATATTTATCAAGACACTAGAGAAAATCAGACAAAGTAAACACACTTTGATGTAGCTTATATCTTTAATCAAATTTTGATGTCTGACATTTATCTTATGGCCCCTCCTGAGGGCGCTCGGAAATGTACCTGTTAATCAAACCAACCCCGGTTCTGATGTGAAAGCTATAAAAGATGAAATATGACAAAACAGTTCACACAGTGACTCGATGTTAAGCACAACAGCCGCTTAAAATGTTTTTGAGATGGAGCAGTGAAATAAAAGAAATGGATCGATAATGCATAAAAAGGCGTTTTTCTTCTCCACCATTATGTCTAAGGACAGTGATTTGTGGTCCAAAGAGCTTGATCCCATCAGATCAAAGACCCTCTAATTTTAATTAAAAGCATTTGGAGGTAAGAAAGAGGTAATACAATGAGCATTTGTGCTGGCTGAAGAGTTTTCCCCAGGGCGACAAAAAAAGAAAAAAAAAGGAAAACGTTTAAAAGCCAAGAGAAAAATAATCAAGATCGATAACAAGCTCCCCAGTTGCTGCAGAAAACAGTCATCATGTGAATTATCGTCACCGTTGGACGGCGTCTCCGACCGATCTAACCACTTGGCCAGAGCTTCGACCTTCGTCCTATGAGGGGCGTCCATCAACAGCCTCGTTGGGTATCTAATGAGGGGAGATGCTAACTTCGACCGACACATTTGGGTCGATAAAGGGGGGGGGAAGTGAAGTCAGGAAGCAGCTTGTTCCTCTGAGGAAAATGAGATCATGACAGCTCTGTAACTGTATCCTGACGCTGGAAGTGTCTGCACCTCCACACAGTTACAAAAAAAAAAAGAAAAAGAAAAAAAGGACGAATAATAACAGAAGACCTCTGAACAAGCTCCTAACTACAGGATAACATTTTTGAGGTGCCATAATGCACCTTTTCCTCTTCGTCCAGTGGTTTCGACATAGCCAAGAACAATCGAAAAAAAAAATCCCCTACATTATCAGAACGTCGGACCTCCACAAACCCGCTGACGTCCAAGAGGCTTCTCAGCAATGAAGACCGCCTAATGACTCGCCGAATATTAACATGGGGTCAGTGAGGAAAAAAAAAATCACCGATGTGAGAACTAATATGCGTCTTAAAAAGCCTCGCTAGAGGAGTCATCCTCGGCAGTCATTCAGTTTTACATTTTTCCGAGTACTCAAAGGAGTCCTCATCTCATAGGTTGAAATAAGTTAATTCCTTACCCCATAAACAGCAGAAACACAAACATGATTGTTTTAACCACTGGCTTCTCCAAGTCGACAGAGTTTCAGCGCCACAGGGAGCTTTGACAGCTGAATTGAAAAACAAACAAACACAAAAAAATAAAACTGGCAGTTTCTAGAAATGCAGTGTGGATTTCTATGCGAATCTGGCAACATCTGAGCTGGTGTGTCAGCCCGTGTGCTAGCTTTATAGAACATGTGGCTAGCTCAGCCACAAGATGTTGTTCTTGTGGGAGCAGAGGTGAGAAGTCATCGCCTCTAAATACATCTCAGATTAAAAGAGATTAATGCAAACAACAAAGGTAACTTCTTAGCGTGGATCTGATTCTCATAACTTGGCAGCTGACACCTCGGAAAATATGACCTGTTAAATCATTTCAAATAAACTTATTTCACATAATTCTTTTTAAACCCTCATCAATTCTTATGCGGCGGAGGCAAAAGCCAGTACGGGGGAATTATTTACTTTCGGCTGGAGTCATAGACAAGTGTCTGAAAAGATTTATGTAAGTTAACTATGTTTGTATATTTATTTATTTGCTTTAGGAGGCTTGCTCCGCTTGAGTCTCGCTCCCCAGAGTCACCACAGTCAGATTCACACTCAGATCGAAAGCGCTGGAATTTCCCTTTAAAATAACTTTTAACCAGCTGCAGCTTGATGCAGTAAAAGGTGTGTCCAGCTGGCGTTTATCAAACTAACCTCAGCCTGGTGTCTGACCGGCATCTGCCTGTGCGACGGGTTTTGTGTCAGCGGGCGCTTCTCCCCCCTCTGCTCTCCACTACTGTAAAACCATAACTACGACAGAAAACGCGATGAAATGCAATAAAAAAATCTTTTTAAAAAAAGATAGAAACCCACTGCTGCATGTATGAGGGGATGGGCGCTTGTACGCAGCAGCTGGACAAGAGCCTGCTGGTTTCCACTCCGAGGAATCGCCTCGGTGGCCTCGTTTTGTCGATTAGCCACCACTGCTCTCAGACTGGAGATGCGGCGAAGATTAAAATCAGCTGCTGTCACCTTCGATCGGTGAGAAATCCTGCAGACTCTTGGCTTTGGGGGTCGGGCGGATCTTAAAAGGGTTCAGTTTTGGTTTGTTGTTTTAATAAAATTTGGATTGTTAACAGCAGTCTGGCAACTTTTGCGCGATCTTTGCTCGAATCTGGACTCGGAGCAGGACATGTCTGTTGTGTTCCCCCTGTGTGCTTTCAGCAGACAGAGAGCCACAATAAACCACAGGCCCTGAACATAACATGTCCTGAATTTCTCTTTTAAGTACCAGCGCTCATCTTTTTGGCCAGTCCGAGCCCCTCGTGGCCTCGTTTGGCCTCGTTCAGCCCCGGCTATGGCTAGATCAGAGGTTAGCAGACACCTTTCTCTCCACCGCGACTTTGCCCCGGGCGCTTCCTCCCGCCCTGACTTCCTCTGACAAACACAACTTCCTCTAAGACACAGAGGAGAGATTAGTCAACGTGTTTTACAGGTTTCCCCCCTGGTTAACTGTCAAGCACGTGGAGCTCTGTGCCGGGTTCCAGGCCAGGCGGCATGTCAGGCCAGAGCTCGGATCAATCTCAACTTATCTGCTCTGCGCTGCTTTTCATTAAATTCTTGCCCCCACCCCCCTTTTTTTCTTTTTTCAAATCTGAGCTATACATTTTTCTTGCTTTTCTTGACTTATTCTTTGTAATTGAGCCATCTTATGTCATTTATTTTGATGTTTTAGTGTCTTCTGTGAAGCGCCCTGTGTAGAGAATGCACTGGGGAAAAGAAAAAAAAATGGTTTCATGGTCTTCCACTGAGAGGGCAGAATGCCTCTGCTGAAAGGTGCTCTGTGGTTTGGGGTTTTTGCCTTCAGTGAAATTGAAAACTGACTCACTGTTGCAGGGGGAAACAGTTAAAACACAATGCTCTCATGCCTTTTGGCCATGCTGTGATCTCTGTTCAGCGTTTGCAGGGCAGTCAGTTTAGGTTGAGTCTGCAGAGAAAAGCCAATTGTGACCTTTTAAAGTTTGATTTTCGCCCAGCTTGAACTGCGTCTTATCATTTTCTTACTTTGGCCACATCTCACTGAGCTTCAATACCTCATTTGAAAGCAAAATGTGAGACTTTAGTATGTAAATCTGGTGTTAAGTAACAAACCTTGACCCAAAGAGAGTAATATTAATAAATCATCATGTTTCCTTCAACTAATTAGCTGCTCCTGTCTCTCTGGAGGTGTGTTGACGCTCAATGCCAGACTTGTTCCCACCATATATGAGCCAAAAAACCTGTTTCCTTTCAGGTAAAATGCACTTTTCATCGCTCTTTTGTTTGCCGTCCAGCTCTTTGTGTGAGGTTTGTGAGGGCAGCTGAGCAAGACTGCAATGCAAATCACCAATTTGCATAGACGAGATACAAATCTGGACAAGGCTCAGCGGCAACATCTCACCTCGAATGGCGACAAACGCAAAAACGCAGCCAGATTTTACTGCTGCTGCTGCAGCCGCTGCCGCTCTCTCCTGCAGCAATTAAGCATTATAAAAGCAGACCTGTCAGGTGTTGGACACTAAAACACACATTGTATTTGGATCTAAGAGCTCTTAGTAAAATAAAACAAAAAACAAAAAACTGAGTAAGTGTTTAGTCACTGATGGCGAGCGGACAGATGAAAGGGATGAAGGTTGTTTCATTGTTTGCCAGCTTTATGATTGTTCTCTGCATGAGCAACGGCGCTCAGCGCAGAAACAACACCATGGCACGGAAAACAGAGCAAACCCCGCCCGACGCTGACACACGTCACTGGCGGGACAGTAGGATGCTGTGATGAAAAGGGTCATGCGTCTGCGATCGATTAGTCACGTTTGGCGTGCTGCCACGCGGACCCCAGGCGGCATGGGACGTGAGGGGATATGGACACGTTTCCTAAAACTTCTCTGGTCTGAGGGAATGCACAGCAGTAGCCATAGCAGGGGTTGTTTATTGTTTATTTACCCAGCGTATGTCCTGCAGCCTCTTATGTCTTTAATCATTACCTTCAGTGCAACTAAATCAGCTTGTTATAATATTAAAAGTGTCCACTCTGACATCCGTTGATTCCTCAGTCATAGCTGTACTCGCTGCTCCAGACAGCAGAGGGGAAATCATTAAGCTGTAGAGGACTACATTACCCAGAATTCTGGGGGGGGGGGGGTCCGTTTGTTGTTCTTTACTCCTCTGGGTTCAACAGTCTTTATTTTGAAAACACTGTAAACTAAGTTTAGGCTCCAGTAAAACGTTTGGACATCATAATGCTCACTACTGGCATTGTATTTCCAATTCAGCCCCCGACCTGTTGTTGGGGGTCGGGTCAGCAAACTGACAGAAAATTAATCTATGATGTCAAATTCATTCTTTTTTAATTATTTATCAACTCAATATATCTATGTTTTGCTTTTAGGCTTTTAGACTCATTTAAAGGAGCATTTTGGTGCTTTATCAGCTATTGCTTCGCTTGCTTACCAAAAGTTCAGAGAGAAGATGATTCGTTCATCTCACATCAGTGCATTAAGGAAATTAATTAGCCTGGCTTAGAATAAAGACTGAAATGTTTCCTCTTCTCTTAACCCCTCTGATTTATCATGTCATCCGCTGGAATTGCTGCAGTGAAAACTCAAAAGAATAATCAATAATTCAACAACTCTTCGGTCCAAGCTCTAGAAAAGGAAGTTCAAGACTAAAAGGCAGAGAAAAAAGACAAATAGCAGAAGAGACGGGAAACAAAAAATTTATGTAATTAAGATTTGTGATTTTAATCCAGTCATAATCAACAATAATGGTGGGAAAGACTTTGCTCTTGACACAGTTGAAGCAGCTAAAACACAAAAATAAAACACAAACAACTGTATGAAGCAGGAGCTTTAAAAGCAGTGCCAGCATGTTTTTACTGCGACTCCATACAAACACGTTTATTCTCTCTCTCTCTCTCTCTCTCTCTCTCTCTCTCTCTCTCTCTCTCTCACTCTCTCTCACTCTCTCACTCTCTCTCACTCTCTCTCACTCTCTCTCACTCTCTCTCACTCTCTCTGCCTGGTCTTCCCCAGATGCCTGGGCAGGTCCCTACACGAATGCCCGTCTGCCATATTTTGACTGCGATCCTCCATGCAGAGGGTCTGCAGGTCCGATGTTATCACACTGGACACAACGGAGACATCCTAGGGCCCGTTCCAGGTCCCTTCCAGGACTCAATCCACAACAACCACCCCCCCACCCCGAACAAAGCCATTTTGCTTTAAAATGACCCTGCATGACATTAACACAAAGATAAAAACCTTCTGTCTGCTCTCTGGCTTATTCGTTACAGGTCCCACTCTGATTGGCTGCATATATACTTTAGTACAAATCTAAGGTATTTAGAAACTGCTCCCTTCTCTTTTCTTGTATGCTTTTCTAGTCTCCACTTGATTGTGTGCTGCTGGAACCGGTGGCAGTGTTTTAAAGGCATCTCAGTTGGACTTTTACTTTCCTGCCAGTGCAAATATTGATGTTCATACTCCACTGACAAAAAACAGTTTTCTCTCTTTCATCATTTCTTTTTTTTTATCATTTTCCTCTACATTAAACAAAGGGACAGGCTGGAAAAAGTTTTTTTCAGCAGCAAACAATAAATGTAAGACAAAAAAAAAGAAACTACGACAAATCTCAGAAAACAATAAAGGAGTAAAGAAAGCAGAAATCTGGGTCTATAGTCTCAGGCCTCTCACACTGTTGAAGCGATGCTGATGGATTAAAAGGTTTTTAAGGATGAGTCCAACAAAACTACGAAAACTCCATCATGAAACTACAAATCTGCCAAGAATCTGTGGCTCAAAAACATTGAATTAGGTCTGCAACCAATGACCATATTCATTATCGACGAAGATGTCGATATGATTAATAGTTTAGTCAATGAAATACATTCAGTTTATTATAACTACACCCAATCTGCACTTGGAGGTTTATTGGTACAAGTGTCTCCTTCAATCTAAGCGAGTAACCATGGTTGTATGATGTTTACATGAGAAGTTATTGAGCTTTACATAGAAGTGGGAGATAAACGGTGGAAACTGGACCAAAACGGCTACTGTAGAAAAGGGTTAATGAGGCAATCAAATGATTAACAACAAACAAATTAATCGTTGGGCCATTTAACAATCAATTCCCTGAGTCTTTGGTTTTTGGCTCTCTTGTTGTTTAAGTTTATTTAAAAGGATAATTGTGGGACAACGCTCATAATAATGGGGCAGCATGGGTTCATTAGCCTTTATAATAATGGTGATTGTCCAAAATCAAGGGTTTTTTTTCCTCTCCTCAAAATCCTAAATTTACTTGTGTCTAGCAGCAGGAAAATGAATCCTCTGACCCCTAACCTGTTTCTGATTCATCTCTAAAAAGTCCCTGATTTTCCAGGAGTTCTATAACCAGGAATGAATCCTGAGGCAAAAAATAGCCTTTATTTTCTCCGTCCCTGACCAAAAATCTCAGCTCTGGAGCACGGCTTCAGCCGGCCTCAGCCCGCCCCAGGACACAGGCTGGTCCCACCGAACGCTGTTAAACCAGGCATCTGTTTCCTGACAGCGGTTACCCGGCTCAGGACTCCTGCCAAGGAGAGAATCTGCAGCAGGGCTTACTCTTGAGTTGAACTGCTGATAAGTCATTTTTTTTTTTAATTTTTTTATGTCTTACATGCTATTGTACTTGTTGCTGTGTGTTAAACCTCAGCAACACCCACAACGTCGAACGCCAACGTCGGTTTCTGTCTGTCGACACCTCAGTCTGTCAGTCAAGCAGCAGGAAAAAGCAGAAGAGGGAAGAAGCCAAGGCAGCGAAGGGACAATGTGTTCAGAGTCAAAGCAGACACTCCCACAGCTCTTGTATGTTAAGACATAAAAACTATTTTACCTGCGGTCTAGAAAATCTAAAGCAAACCAAGGACTTTTTAAAAAACTGTCTTAAAGTATTTTAGGTTAAATGTACAAGTTTACAGGTTAAAAAAAAGCTTACATGTAATACTCTTGGTTTGTTTGTTTTTTTTATTGTACATATTACGTAATTAAACTCATTTTAATTGCATATGTTGAAACCATTCAACAATACATTGATTGGTCAGCAACAATTCGGATGATTTATTGCTTTTGTCAAGTTAAAATGCCATAAACCATGTTTCTCAAACGTGAGGTCTTTTTCTTTCCTTTATCATTATAATGAATTAATTTTTGGGGTTCTTGTTTATCAGACAAACCAGATGATTTGCAGGCATTACTGTAGTTTCAGCCCCACTGAACCATCTTTAACAATGACATCAGTTTTTTCTAAGAGACTCCGCCCCAGCTCCAATTGCATCCTTATTCTGCAGCCTTCTACTGTATCACACCGTCTTCCTTGAAGCTCAGCGACCCCTTGACCTCTGTACTCAACTCCTACCTAAGCTATGAGACGAATTGGAGGTCAGGCTGAGGGTTCGAGGGGGTCACAGGGTTCGGACAGAGGAAGCTTGGCGACCTCCTGCAGCTTTAATCTGCTGGGAATACTGACTGAGGCCCAAAACCGTCCGCTGGAAACACATCTGGAAAATGCATGGAGGTAGAGGGGAAGGGGTGTGTGTTTGTGTGTGTGTGTGTGTGTGTGTGTGTGTGTGTGTGTGTGTGTGTGTGTGTGTGTGTGAGAGTGTGTGTGTGTGTGTGTGTGTTGATAGGTTGAGAGGGAGAGAGCAAGAAAATACTGAATGTGAAACAAAGAAAAAAAAGCAAGTATGTGTACATACATGTGTCTTTGTGAGCGTGATTGTGTGTGTGTGTGTGTGTGTGTGTGTGTGTGTGTGTGTGTGTGTGTGTGTGTGTGTGTGTGTGTGTGTGTGTGTGTGTGTGTGTGTGTTTCCTGAGGCCCAACAGAGGAGGGAAGTTCAGCTGAGCTATTATAAGACCACAAATTACGGCCCTCCGCAGCCAGAGATCTCCTCTGCTGGGGCCTCATCAACAGCAGAATGAAGTCTTCACTCCAGAAACCAAACACATCCACTCTGGAAAAATGTTGCAACCTCAAAACAGATCGCTCCAGATTTGGAGAGGACCTTTATCCTTTGTGGGCAAATAATTCATTCAACTCAAATAACTCTAAAGCATTTGTTTTTCTCTGGCATGACGGTACAGCTGGTGCATTGGTGTTTTCTCATCTCTTGTGAAATACGTCCCCCTTCCCTTTCCCAGCTGTCATTATAGGTGCCTCTCAGGTGTGCTTAAGCTCTTCTTTATCCAGTCAGCCAAGTACAGTTCTTCCCGCACAAAAGCTACAGCAGCGACAGAAAAAACTGAAGAAGAAGAAAAAGAAATTCGAGAAGAGAGAGCAGCATTGTCTCCAGCTCAGTGTCACTTTAAATTAAACATTAAAACCTACATACAAAAACTTTTTTCTACCACTTTTAATTTAATTGGGTCGGATTCAGAGCAAAAATTTATTGAACTGCAGAGATCCTTTTTTAGAAAACTATTGGCAGGATACGGTTTGGGGAACGACTGATTATAATACCAGGGGCCCCAGGGCCGCCCCTCACTGCCCACCCACCCCTCCTACTTAGGAGACACCCAACCTCGTGGTTCGCTTCTCTTTTTTAGATGTTTTACTTCTCTTTGTGGTCAGTCTGCATCTTTCTGCAGTCATTTTGCATCTCTTTGTGGTCTTGACTTTTCAACAAGAAAACACAAAGTCACTTCAAACACGTTCTCCAAAGAGGCGCAGCATGACTACAGAGAGATGCAAAATGACCAGCAGTAATTCCTTCCATGGTTCTGGTATGTGCCTTTATATACAGTATATGAACAGTAAACAAATGTGCATTCAAAGTATATTTGAAAATAATTCGAGTGACAGGCCAATGCAGCGTGTTAGGCAGTGTATGGGTGCACATATGAAATGTATAACAAAAGTTTACATTATTTCTAAGTCTGTGAAAGTCAACAATGACTTTTACACTCAAAGGGACGCAAGGGAAGAAGACGACCGAGAGCGAGAATGAAAAAGAGACACTGAGGATAAAAACAGAGCCACGTCTGAAGATGAGGGAGGTCTGGTCCAGAACATGCTCACTGTGCCGAAACAATGCCGGTGTTGTGAGCGCAGCCATGGGACCAAACCTCCGGGCGTTTCCCATTGGCCTGTCGGCCCCCGTCCTGCAGCTCGGCCCTGGGGGTGGGGGCTGGGCTGTGGTGGGAGTGGGGGTGGGGGTTGGAGGGGGGGCACGGGGATGGGAGAATGGACACAGAGCGTTCCTTTCTCAACCACATCCTGCTGGGCCCGACGTGTCGGCCCGTTGGCCTTCCCATGGGCCCCTGCACTCGTGGGTCATCTTTGTTTGCCAGCAGGCATGTTGGGAAAAAAAAAAAAAAAATCACCACCAGACAAGACTCCGACTGGTGTCTTTGGTAACACTGCAGTCACAGTGAGGGATTCCCCAAGGCCACAGACACTCAGTCAGAAACCGGGAGGGTCGTTACTCCTGTTTCGGCCGACAAACAAACTCGCTCCTCTTCCATGACCAAAACATCCCACAATGTGACATGCAACGAAAACAGAGGAGCCGAAGTTTTCTGATCCCAGTGCAACAGTTCTAACTGAAAATTAGGAAACCTTGATAATACAGAGTTTATTCTCTCTTTTTGGCATTTGTGGGACACTAGTTCATACCAGCACAGTTTGGTTCTGAGTACTGAACCTAATAGCAAAACTGTGACGTTTACACTGATACTTGGACCAGATAGCGCCTGATTTCTCGTTAAATTCTGCCAGTTTTAGACTGACGTCCCCAGTCTTTAATCCTGTCTACAAGGCTCTGGTTTCTCTACTTGTGAGCCCTATTTTAAATTGTGATGTTTTTAAAGACTGTGCTGCTTTAATACAGTTAGGTCTTATTCACATTTATTCATGAGAATTTTGTCAACTGTTTCATCATTGATTTGAGATGAAAATTTTCCATGGGTTTGACTATTGCACAAAACTAAAATGAAATTATGTGTTGAGTCTTTTTTTTTTCCCCGATCTCAATGGTTGGGTCTGTGCTACAAAAACATTTATCACTTAATCACACTGGAAATTATGTCTATGCGACAATCAACCACCATGTCTGCAGCATTGTATCGCAACACAATCATGTGGGTTTGATTAAAAGCTCTGGCAGGTATCCATCCATACACTTAGAGGTCCCATTGTGCTCTAAAACCCAAGGTAGCTAAGTTGATTTCTTTATTTATTTAAGTCTTAAGCATAGTAGATAAAAAGGCCTGTGTTAAAATGACAGTGGGGGAAGTCTCTGTCTTTGTTGGCAAACACCAGGCTTTCTCAGCCTTGGAGGTCCTGTGGTTCATCCGAATTCCTCATTTAGAATAATCTAATTGAGAGGCTCCTGCTGCCATCAGCATCTGGATTGCACGGAGGCCACACACAGCAGCACAGTGCGGCATGGCTCGCCTGTGGACAGCTTCGCCGAGCGGCTAACAAAGGAGATCTTCATGTCTGAGCGTTGGGAAAACGACAGAAGTGGCGGAGATACAGCGCCCTGTCTCCCAGTCGCTCTACTTGAGATATGCTTTTTCAACCATTGTTAAGACTATTTTAGAAGTTAAAAGCTGTAAATCAGCATTTATGTGACCATCTAAATTCTGGGTTTTTCCACATGTTGTACTTCTGCATGAAAAGGATGCTTATTTTCCGAGATGCCAAGGTTTGGAAAAGCCCGGTCTAGGCTCACGGGCTAAGAATATCAAAGCCACTTCCTGTCCTGTTGCTGCCCGGGCCAGTCCTCCAAACACGATTTTACAAAATACAATCCGTCATTTCATCAACAAATCCGTCAAGGTAAAGAAAGGTTTTGCAAGATTTTACATTTAAGAGATGAGCATCATAAATACAAGGCAACCCATCATGCATCTTGGTAACAGATATGTAAAGTTGCACAGGAGAAGCCATGATATTTTCACCAACAATCAATCAAATGGTTTCAAAACTGTGGTCCAAAGATTTTTCAAGAGGCCCTTGAAGGGGTTGTAGTGGATCCTTGAGCATCTTCCCTCTGTTATTTTCTCGTCTGCACACGTTGTGGAAATCAAAACTATTTCTGCTCTTGATGAAGGCCTGTCAAACGAAAATCTGACTAAACTTGTATCAGTGAGGGGAAAAAGCTTGGGAGACTAGACAAAGTGGCAACTATTTTAATAACTGTTATATGATTTCTGTCACTTCAAAGCAAATATACCAGACACTTCAGTTGGCAGCATCTGAAGTGTGAGGTTTTGATGCTTTTTTTGTGGATCATATATCATAGGAAAATTGAAAATCTTTAGGTTTTGGACCGTTGGTCAAACAAAACATTGGGCAACATCCCCTTGGGATCTGGGGAATTGTGATGCACCTATTTGAGTATTTTCTGACATTTTAAAGATTGAAAAAACAATCAATTCATCAAAAAAGTAAGTGATACCAATTAATTAATCAAAAGGTTTCACTTTTAGGAAAGACGGATATGGAAATCACTACTACTTCTTCAATCCCTGGAGCTAGAATTCATCAGATGTAGCTTGTTCGTTTGGGAACTGAGCCAAGCAGCACTGATACAACTGTCTGAATGTTTTAACATTGTCATACCATGAGGGAGAGACGGTTATTTGAATCTCTGACTGAGCTTAACTACTCAGATATAAATCCTCCTCTGAGTAGTTGCACCCATCATTCCACGAGATCCTCAATCGAGCTGATACAGCCATAAGAAAGTGGCCAGATGTAACTAATCCACATTAAATACATTTTACTATATAATATCCCTGTAAAATTCGGCTTCTCCAACATTAGGCATAGTGAGCAGTCACTTACATACTATTGCCCTGTTTATCAGTATATGCGCAGTATTAGCCGAATACTTGATATCAAAAAACTTGTGTTAGGAGAGACAAAGCTGGACTGATGCATCCCTCCTCTACTTTAACCTCAGTAAATTAAACCCGTTCTTCTTGGTCTGTGGTGTTCCACTTGAGAGCAGGTCCCTCTTTTTTGGGACTTTGACTCTCCAGTTCAGATCAGTAACATCATCTGTGGAGAAAACCTCTTACCAGCCCCACTGATGAAATTTAATTTGGCCAGACAAGGACAGTCTGCATCTCGGCTTGCAGGATCAAGAGACACACCCTGTAGGTCGAGCAGACGGCTCCAGTCCAACATAAAAATCTTGACTTGAGCAGCTGCATTGTGTCAGTATTAGTGTTACCTTTTAAGTTCACCTTTTAAACTCAATTTTATGGACTAGCTTTTATATGATGTCTTTGTTTTTATTGTTATTTTTACCCTCTGTCCTTGTCCTTTTATCTTGTGGTGCCCTCTACACTTTTAATAATTCCTCACTTTGATGTCTACTTTATTGGACTGTTAAAGTACTTTATGCAATTTCATGTTTATGACAATTAGAGTGATGTAAAGGAAGAAAGAAAACACAAAGAAAGAAATAATGGGCAAAGAATTATAATTATTATGATTATTATTAGGCTAGAACCTATGCCGGGGTAGTTTACATTGCATTGTCTCATCCACACACATTAAATCAGCAGAAAAAAAAGCACAATATGAAATAAAAATGCTCTGAAAATGACTTCATCACTGAGACAAACAGCATTTTCCACTGAACAAAGCTAATAAAAATTGGTGAAACTATAAATGATAAACAGGAATGATGAAAAGACAGCAGGAAGCAAGGGACAAGTGGTTTTGGTAAAGCAGACTGAGTCTATTATGATCTCTGGATTCATCTCAGGGTGGACAAACAAACCTGCCATTACACAAAACCTCAAAAGCAACAGTAATGAGGACTTTTTAATACTTAAAAAAAGAAAAGCCTCAAATGTGGATAATCACATATGCCACAGTGCACATCAAATGAAGGCTGATGCATGCACTAAAAGTCAACCTTGAAAGAAACCTTTGAAGGAGCGGAGAACAAGTGAAGTCGGAGGACCTCTCGGTGCGTTAGAGAGTTTCATGAATGCATAAAGCCCCAGGTTGTCCTGGTGCAGGCCTGCCGTGCAAACAGGCCTCCCTGCTGTAACAACACACTGGAGTCCTGCAGCGTTTGTCTGAGGTGGAGGAGGGGGTGGGGGTGTGGCGGGGGTGTGGCGGAGGAGCTGTGAACTTCAGACGTAGGAGCCGAGGAAAGGGAGGAAAAGGCTTAAACAGTTGAAGGAAAGGGAGCCCCGGGGTGCTGTGGGGACTGCCACAGGAAACGGGTGGGGCTCCACGGGAGGGAGATTGACGGATCGGTGGCCAAGAAATGGGCGGAGGTGGGGGTGGGGGAGAAGTGTTTGTATGTGTTTCTCCTCAATAGCCATTATGAAAATCTCAGATCTCTGTCTGCTACATGCAGTGCTTTAATTTCTGCGATATGTTGCTCAGGGGCAGGTAACCATACAGCGCGTCTCCCCATTGATAAATCTGTCCTCGGCCCATCACCCTGTGATCAGGGTAATAAATCACCTGCGGTGTGTGGGCCGCAGTCCTAGGGAAAGTAAGTAGCTGCTGGGTGAGACTGTCAGGAAATAAGAAAACTAAACTCAGTCATATAATGAATGACTATTTGATTAATCTGTATATAGCTGGGGCATTTATGTCTACATGGATTTTACCAGATAAGCACATATTATGTAATTGTGGCTTCTGGCGCTGAATCTCTGTGAAAATCTCAAATTTTTTTGTTGGTGTTATGTTGACGGATGGCTTATTATTGTCATTATAGGTCTGTCCCTAATTTTCTGATTAGTCAATTAATCAGTGACATCTTCAAGCTATATTAAATTCAAAATAACATAAAACCCTCACTTTGGTAGAGAATAACAGAATTGTAATATTAAACTGATCATCAAAATTGTTGCCGATTAGTTGAAAAAAGGAAAAAAGAAAAAAAATCTAAATCAAAGTCCTCTCTCCCCTCCTGACATTTCAAAATAAGAGCACTGACTGAAGCTGCTGGAGCCAGCCACCCCACCTTCTCGCCAAGTGTTGTCTGAGAGTAACCAGACTCCCGACGCCAACTCCAAACGCATTTGTTCAGCTGACAGTAAGTGACCGACGCTCCCAAATAATTGATGAATCCGAAGCAACGGGCTCTGATGTCTGTTTTCTTCCTCCGGCAACCCGGTTGTCGGAGGCCGCTGGGGAGAAAAGTATGACTGAGAAAAATCTCCATGGTTTTGATGAGGAGCGGTTTACCAACACAGTTTCTACGGATACGCGCACACATCAAAGAGGAAACTTTATTTTTTTTTTTGTTTTACTTTGGAGAACAAATAGACCATAACATGACTGCAGGGGGTTGATAGGGTTGTTAGTCAATGCCAGTGAGTCACTGATTACTCGCCAGATTTTTCTGGCTCACTCCGCAGCCCGAGCTCTGTTTCGGAACAAAAACTCAATTCGCATTCCCGAGCCAATAAAGTAAACGCCGGAGCAGCTTTTATTATTCCAGTATCTGGTGATATATCACCTCCTCACTGGACGTTTTCTGTTGGCTCCGACTGCCTTCCTTACTGCCTCGCGGGGGGAAAATTTACTGCCAGCGTCAGTTGAAGTTGAAGTTCAAAATTTTATTAACCAAACAGCGGCGGATATCAAGTCCTCTTAAAGAAGCTACCGTGGCTGCACAGCAAAATTAGAAATACATTAACAATAAAGTAACTACTCATCCTACCTTCTTCTTTTTCTGCTTTCTCATCTGCGTGGGCAGGTGCTTACGTTTTATCGCCTATTAGCGATTAAAAATATTCATCAAATATTCTACACGATTCATCGACATCAGAGATCAAACAGGGGCACCGTGAATCATACAAAACATCAACAGCCAGATGTGCCTGCCTCCAGGTCTTTTATTATCACATTAAATACTCCTCTCTGTGTTTATGTGTGTACTGTATGTGTGTGTGTCTGTTCTGTGGGCGTGGGACTCCTCACTCTCTCCCAGATACCTGATTTGCAGCTGTCTGTGCGCACACCTGTACACACCTATGGCTTCTTAACCTGTCCTGTCACTTCTGATATTCAATTAATCTATTAATTTTGATCGTATAATGTTAAAAATGACAAGTTTTCAAACATACACAACAGAGCAAAGCAGCAAATCCTCACATTTGAGTGGCTAGAAACAGGCAACGTTTGGCTTTCTGGCTTGATGAATGACTTTATAAAAATTTTTCAATTACCAAACCTGTGTCAGAGATCAACACAATCAATTGCCAGAGTGATTGTTCCAGCACTGGACATGGGATTATTTTAAATGTTCCCTTTAGGTTTCTGTAGAAAGGCAAATAAATCATATGTAGCACATGTTCACAGACTAGGAACATACATGTGTATGTGAGCATTTTAACCTACAGCACAGAACAGGTGTACGTTGATATGTTCACACACACGCACACACACACGCGCAGATCATCTCCTTGACAACATTTACAGAGAAACATTCGCCTCTTTTCATTCCACTTCACACCTCCTGTTGCTGAGGAGGTCGGCTCCAAATATATGGTAGGCCAGAAGGGCCAAATTTCACAGTCCTGCACTGATATAACCTCTCAGCTAGTGGCAACCACAAGCACTCACGCACGCACACGCACGCATGTACGCACACGCACACGCACAACTCCATTTACTGTAAATAGGAACCTTGTCGTTCAGGCCGTCTGGATCTAATCGCTGCTATTTTCAAAAGGAGGTGTCAGAACAATGTGAGGAAGCTCGATGGAAACTGGGACCGGCTCGCTGAGCTTTGAGTCTCCTTGTACCATGTTCACAGAAACAGGGCAGAATTCTTTTTTTTTTTTTTTCAATAAATAATCTATCGATCCTCAGAGGTGAGATATGTCTTTTAAAAAAGGAGGTTAGAGACCATTGCTCCTCCTCTATTTTGATCTCAGAAAACAAATGCTTCCACCGCTTTCATCTGCGCTCGGTCTACTTCTTTTCAGGGTAAATATCCGTAATTGTTGCAGAGTTTTACAGTAACATTTGGAGAACAAGTGGGAGGCTGGAATTCCTCCTGAGCTTTGTACAGTAATTCAAATGAGATCCAAATGTCACTTGAAGTGCACTTATTCTACTGCTGTCAAAATTATTTTAGGATAAAACTTTTTTATCCTTTATCGATTACTCAACCGTTTTACAAAGCTACTGGGTTTTGGGTTTTTTTTTGTGTTGTTTTTGGTGCTGTGACTCCCTCCCTGTGCTCCTGCTGAAATATATTATACAAACAATGCTTCTGCAAGACATTGGGAGTCAGCTCAAAGTGTTTATGGAAATGTGTGCAGGCATTTGACTGCTAGAATTTGACTGCAGTCTAGACATTGCCCTTTAATCGTTTATCAATTATCCTCTTCCATTATCAGCCACGGAGAAAAAGGCCGGTATCTCTCGGCTAAATACATGCAAGATGTTTGAAGCTGCTCTGCTTGCTAAAAAAAAAAAAAAAAAAAATGCATGGAATAAACTGCTTTCAGTAATCTGCAGGGTGTTTGGTTGGTTGGTTGGTTGGTTGAGTGTATTTTTAGAGTTTCCATGAAATGCGTTTTTTCACAGGAAACTAGCAGAAAATTAGCGTCTTCTACACACATTAAATCTGCCCACAAAAATATTCTTATGTCATAAGATTATTAATGTGACTGGGTTTGATAAAAAGATGGAAAATCTACAGAACTATATATGACTGGATCTAAAACTTAAAGCTAATTTAAACGTAATGTGTTGGACTACAGTGGTAACTATTGAACTAACTCTCCTGTCCAAGTCATTCCTCAGACATTCCCAGCTAATCGTGACTAATCAAGCCTTCATCTATGCCAGATAAACACAGTTTTCCCAATGTCATGATATGTTGATCTGACTGCAAATCAAACGTTCCGTATTTCGGATAAATGATCGCCACCTCTGGAGAACGATTCAGACAGATCCTGATCCCTTATCAGCCTAGTTGCTAAAAATGACCAAACCAGTTAATCAGGTGTCGATTCCAGATGTGCATCCCTGGGATGGAAATGCAGTCTGTCTGCAGAAGCACCTGAGCAAACCATCTTACGAGGTCATACCTCGTAACATCATGTCAACACTCACTTGAGGGGCTGCAGCAGCAGGAGGAAACTGATAAATTTCTCACTTGGAAAATTGGATGAGAATAGCAAATCAGCAGCTCCACAAAAAAAAAAAAAAGGATTAAATGGCCTCCTGCACCACAATCCAATGTCACACCAGTTTACAGTTGTATATCGTCATCCGACAGCATGCAACCAATAAAAAAAAGATTGAAAGATTGAAAGATTGAAAACTTTCTAAGGCATTTTTGTTTAAAGGTAAAAGTGAATTTGATGCTTTCTAAGACTTTTCAAGACCTGCAGATATGAGTCCCCGTGTAACTTCTTGTCATTCGACTTACACAACATTCTGTATAGAGCACCTGGGTTGTATAAAATAGGCAGCAGAGTTATCCACCTGATAAAAACTGAAATTGATGAGATTAATTAACAGGAAATGCATTGGGGTAGAAGGGTCGAGTGTCCCTCACCCTCATGAAGGTCAGAAATTAAAGCTTTGAGGGCAAAGTAAGTTAACTAAACGTATCGGCGATGGCTGAATCACTGATACGTTTGAATGAGATGAAAGACAATCCTCTTGTTCCTCCATCGTTTTCTAGAAGAGCTGCAGCATCCTCTCGCACACCAGTGCTAACGAGAATGGGGCTCTCGTTGTAATAAATAAACAGCCCAACCTAGACGGACCTAGACGTTGGTGAGCTCTCTGGGTTTTCCAAGCTTGGACACTCACCGTTGAAGAAGCTTTTGACCTTCAGGTACCCGACGCTAAGGCGGAGCACAGACAGCTTGTCGAGCCGAGCCCGGACCTCCTCAGTGAAGGGCAGCAGGCTGGTGAGCTTGTCCAGCTCACCGTTGAGCCGATCGCGATGGCGTTTGGACGGGTTGGACTTGGCGCCATCGGGAGGTGGAGGCTTGGGGCTGTGGATTCAAAAAGATGAAAAAATTTAAAAAAAAAGTAAAACTCACCAAAAAATCCACACACACACATACACATATACATATACATACACATACACACACACAGAGTAAACATCTACAGGGGTAGAAATATAACTGTGTAAACCCATCAAGACCTAGAAAACTTTTTACCAACTCTCAGCTCACGTTTTTCAAAGGTCAGTGTCCCTTAAAAGTCAGAGCTTAGGTTCAAGACTGAGAGGGGTCAAGATCAGTACAACAAACAAGCTTGAGGCTAAATGTGTTCCGTATACTGACGTCTGTGTGCGTCAGTGCAACAGCAGCTGGGATAAACTGACACAACACAACACAACATGAAACACACACACACACACACACACACACACACACACACACACACACACACAGACTGAAGACTGCAGCACACAGCAGCACAGACACAAGGTGATGGCAGAATAATAAAAAAAAAAAAAAAGGTGTCAACAGGTTCATATTTCGTTTTATTTTGTCTCATTTATGATCCTGCAAGCAAACACTTATTGACACTGGCTCCACTATATACATGATCAATTAACAATAATCTCTACATCAGTTTTTCAAATAACTGATCAACGGTTTGGTTCATAAAACGCCAAAAGGCCTGTTGCGAGTTTCCAAGGAGTCCGAGGGGACATCTTAAAGAGTTCTCTTCTCTTAAGACATTCCAGATTTCTTAAGATTTAAAATGAGAAAAATCTGCAAATTTTCATATCTGAGAACCTGGAATCAGTCAGTGATTTTTTTTGCCTAGAAAATTAAATTTCAAATGATCAGAATAGCTACTGATTAACTTCAAGCCAATCCACTTCAAATCTAATCAACTTTTCAGCGATATTTCAAAAAAAAAAAAAAAGAAATTTAAAAAACCTGAAAATCGTAAAAATCTTGAAGAATACATTTATTACACTTTGTTCCTTATTAATTCTCATCACTATGACGTCAATATATATTTTTTTTTTCTATTTTCACTTTGTGCATTAAAAAAAATCCTCAGTGTAAACACCAGGAAATTGGAAATATCACAAAAAAGGTTTTTAAGCTTGGCCTCAGATTAACACATGAAAGAAACATAAACTCAATTTAATTTTTATCAAGTACTGCTCCCACCAGTTGTTTATACCCATGAGCCAATGCACTAATATTAACATAACAGCAGTGGATGAAAATTCGCTAATTCACGTTTTCTTTTCCAGATCAGATTCCCTGGAAATTTGCTTGAAAATTTGCCCTAAATTTTCAAACGGAAACTTGGCTGCCGACAGGACACGGAGCCCGTGGCCGA
Source organism: Istiophorus platypterus (assembly GCA_016859345.1). Classification (NCBI taxonomy): domain Eukaryota; kingdom Metazoa; phylum Chordata; class Actinopteri; order Istiophoriformes; family Istiophoridae; genus Istiophorus; species Istiophorus platypterus. Next base: position 12,938,512 of record CM029131.1, on the reverse strand, counting down.
TGAGCTTTTCGCGTCCATCCAACACGACCAGTGGCATTAACGTAGCAGAATGTCTAAAAAAAGATCAGCCATCCGACGATACATAAGTATTTCATGTGTGCAAATTGAGTTTGCATGCTGCACTTGCAAGACTCCGAGACAGAAATTACACAAGTTGTAAACACCAAGCTCCCTTTCGTATAAACGAGCCCTCTGTGCCTTGACATAATCACACTAATCAATTGGAAATCAGTTCCAAAGTCCACAGAGGCCGAGTTGTTTTTCCCCTGTTACAGCTGTTGGATGATGAGGATTACAAGGTTAACTCAGTGGAAGAGAAGGAGGGCTGGTGACCACCTCCGCTTGCCGACTGGGGGGGGGGGTATCCGCTGTTGCCACGTGAACCAGGTAAGTCCTGCATCCAGCCACGTGCTTGGTGCGCATTTGGCAGGAGGCACAAAGATTCAGAGCGGCAGCAATCATGGTTTATCCACGCAGGGCCGGATCTACCCAAGGATTTACAGGCCACTGAAGCACTCTGGAAACTCGGTTTACAAATTTATCGAGGGAGAGGAAATGGAGAGTTTCCTTTCTAAGGAAGATTATCCACCATTTGAAAGGTCACATTTTTTGTAAACAAAACATGAAACTGAAAGGTAAAAGATCAAATTCTTTTACCTGGGACATCTACTACTACTACTAACTTTAGAGACAACGAATAAACACTAGGTAAAGATCTTTTTTTTTTTTTTTTAAACAAAATGTCCACACTATCTCCTTTACTTGGATGGGACAGTTACAGAAGGATGAACTAAATCTCCATTATACCTCCGTCTCTGGTCCCTGCCTGACCACAGGGACAAAACAGTTGCCTTGTGTAACAAAGGTAACACTGGAAACCTTATGGCCCGATACACTGGGGCTGCAAATAACACAACCAATCTTCCGAGCATTTTCTCAAAATGTTATACTCTGTGCAAAAATGCCTCAAAATCAGGTAGCCAATTCCCTTGATTTGTACAACGAACCAAAATATAATTTCAATTTACTGTCACACATAAAAAAGGAAAACAGGGAAATGCTCAAATTTGTGAAGCTCAAGCCAAAGAATATTAAGTAACTCTCTCTACATCTGATGTTTTCTCATGTTTTTTTAAGCAACTAACTACTTGTGTGAAAATATTGTGTCTCTACTCTGAACACGCGAGGCTCCATGTGGAAAAGCCTGGTTTCATCCTGGACCAATAATGTCTAAACCATTATTTAAAAAACAAGCAAAAAAACAGAAGCACGTCACCATCCACCCTGAACGGATCAGTTCTAGTGGCCTAGTTATACACTTTAATCCTAAACAAACTACAGAGGAGTATTGATAAGAGTGGCAATAATACTGATACAATAAATACTACAAGAATTAATAGATTCTTAATGATACCCATCCTTTGCTATCTGCAGCTTCAGTCTGATATCTGCCTCATCACAGCAGCGTGTGTCCTTAACATAAACCTGTAATACCAAAACCAAAACAGCAGGTTTTGGTTGATTTTAACTTGTGTAATGTGGTGAATAAACTCCCAATCGCTGAGAATGTTTGGCCGCGGGTCAACGCCATCAGGGAGCCAAGAAGACGGCAGAAAGAAGGTCTGTATCTGTAACTGGACCCCTGGTGACCAGCAGTAAACCCAGCGGCTTCTCCGTTCGTAAGTCAAACCAGGGAAGGTTTGAAGCTGCGGTGCACCTGGCGATGCCGCCAGTTTATACCAGGATCAGGTTGGTTTTGGGTCACATGAGCTTTGAGGTGATTTCTAGCTTAACAAAGTCTGGAGAAAGAGGAACTATTTAACGTTTTGAGGGTCAGTTTTTCGATTGTTTTTGATTGTTTCTTTTACCTCATCAAGGATGATTTGTAATGTTTTTACCAGCATGCCTACGTGATTATAGACGGCTCTAAACCATTTTTAAACTAGCAGACTCATTCGTTTCCATTTCATTGCAGACCAGCACAGACAACAACAGGTGAATTCTACCTGAGTCAGCCAAGGCCATCAGAAAAATTATATGAGAATAGAAGTCCTCGTTACTTCTGCTTTTCGCTCAAAGGGAACGCACTGAAGTTTATTATTTCCAGTTGCCCTCCCCCAAAATAAAACTGATTAGTAACATGCTGTTCTCTGCGGTTGTTTGGCTCCACCTCCTGTCACAGCCCAGACAAGCTGAAAAAGACAAACCCATGCAACAAGCTATTCTCTCGAAAAGGACACTGATAATTAAAACAGTCCAACCAGTGGGATTAGCTGTCAAATTTGTTGGTTGTCAAGTTTCTGAGCTTCAAATGGTGCTGCTGAGGCAGATGAGGCAACAAGATAATAGGAAGAGGGTGGGGAAGGGATAGCTTTGGCTAATGAAGAGAGATGTGGGAGAGGCTGAGGAGGAGGAGGAGGAGGAGGAGGAGGAGGAGGACGACGACGGCAGCCAAGCAAACTGCTGTGGGTGAGCCAGCTAGGGCGGAAGCAACAGGTGAGATTGACAGCAAACACAGAAAGATGTGGAAACAAAGCTTTCATTCCCTGTCCTCAGTGGACTCTTGTAGACAACACATGAGGACAGAGGCAGTGGATTTTATCCGGAGTGGCTCAATAAGGCCTCAGGTAAACATTTGGTAAATATCTCCATTACCGAGCATTCACTGTATATGTGTCCAAGAAGTGTGCTACAGGTGATGGAGCTATGCATATGTTGATTGTTCAGTTGTTGATGTCACAATGTACCTTAAAACATTTGTGGAGCATCTTATATACTGTGTTAATTTAAGAAAGCACTAAAGTGAAAGTGAAAGTGAAAATTCCCCTTTCAAGTCTTTCAAACTTTAAGAAAATTAAAGGACATTATCTTGGGCTGTGGGAGCTCACGACAGACATTTTTACTATTTTCTTGTGTCGTCTAGGCCAGTCCGATTCGCTGGCAAACATCTCTGGCTGATTCGCAGATATCAATTAAGACAGTCAGCTGCGGCCAACAGTCGGGTTTTCAGTGCTTTGCTCCAGGGCGCAGTTGAGGGAATGGAACCTGTGACCTATCCGGCGAAAAGGTCGGTCTCATACAGAGCAGCTGCAAGTCTGCTGGCTCTCAAGTTAAATCAGTTTCAGATGTTCCCACTGATGACTCCGCTGGGGATTTTGGGTCAGGTGAGGCCAATCATGAAGCCGATTGTGCGTGCGTGCATGCATGAGCGTGTGTGTGTGTGTGTGTGTGTGTGTGTGTGTGTGTGTGTGTGTGTGTGTGTGTGTGTGTATGTGTGTTTGTTTGCTGTCTCTGTGCGCACCTGCATGACTGCATACTTTCTAGGCACTGAGGCTTTGAAACTTTAACCTCCTGATTACTGTTGCATTCAAGTGTCAAAATGTGCAGCCTGGAGTTGCAACCTCAGAAAGAGTGTGACAGCAATGACGACAGAAATAGGGAACAGTTTCTTCCTCTAGGTGAGTTTTGATATTGGTGATATAGTGACTAACTTTTCTTGTCACTCCTCTTGTTAAACATCTTTCAAGGGAACTTTTTTTTTTTTACAGGGCGTCTGAAATTTACATGTAAATGTAAAGAGCTAAGGTTTTCGCCAATATGCATATCAACGTATGATTTCTCTGACCAACTGCTAAAAAAAAAAAAGACTAAAATATTTCCACAAATGCTATTAAAAAAAAAGCAGCTCATGCCTCAACTCATGCCTATATGATTGTAACAAATTTCACAGGTTAACTGCTCTCAAAAATGACCAAATGCAGCTAAAAATAACATGAAGATGAAGAAACAAACCAAAAAAGGAGAACAGCTCATATTTTTTAAAAATACTGGCAGGAAGGAGGTTGAGGTTTTTAACCACCACATGTAAATTCACAGGTTAACTCACATGTCTAAAAAAGGGACACTGAGAGGCAGAAAAACTCATATCTGGCCCATAAGAGTCCAAAATATTTTCTGCAAAATATTCTAAATTTAGATCAAATATAAAATTTAATGTGATTTTAAAAAAATGATTATACAGAATGACTGACTGGCCAGATAATGGTTCCCAAAAAGAACCAAAAATTCATCTACAAATAACAAAGAGGTAGAACAACTCATGCCAACTCACAGCAACAGTTTAACAACCACCATGCTGTAAAATAATATACACAAAAAGGAATTAAAACAAGGACCGACCTGTACTGTAATACCCCTAAGAATAACCTTAAACACTAATACCTCGATTGTAAGAGTGGGCTACAGTAACACATGATTCATATAGATGAAATAAAAGAAAGAATATGGTAAAACATACTCAAAAGGAACATGGATGTAGTGGCTGAACATGATTTCACAGGAAAAAAATGACCAAAACGCCTCTAAAAATAACATTAAGGGGCAGAATCAAGATGACAACTTGTGTCTGGACTGTCAGAGAAACCTAATATGGACTTTGTTAAATTTAGAGTAAATATAAACAGATAGTGTGGTGAGAAATTCTCATAAGGAATTCTCATTAGTATAGGATTTCATAGGTGAACAGCAGTAAAAAAGAAAAATAATATGTCTTAAAGTTATATCACGGCCCAGAACAACTTATAACAAGCTTGTACTGTGGAATATGTTAATTTTAGATGAAATATAGCAACAAGTGGGTTTAAAAGAAAAGTACCCAAAAGGAATGCGAGGATGGACCAGCATTGAGCTCAAGCCAATCCATTAAACTTTTCACTTGCAAAGTCATGATTTCACACTTTAAATGCTCCCAGAGAAAAGAAAAAAAAACACTGCCTGAAAACACATGTAAATCACTGGTACAGGAAAAGCCACTTTCTTGTAAAGTCGGTGAGGTTTTTCAGTTGTTACAAGCAGAAAGTCACTGACGGGGGAAAAAAAGAAGGGTGTGAGCCGAGCGTCTGAACTGTAACTATAACATAAAAGTGTAAAATATAGACATTTGGCCGCAGCGAAGCCCCCCCCCCACCCACCCCCTCCTGTAAATAAGACATCTGCTTCCAATAATACTCCAGAACACGACATATCTGAAACCGAGGCGAGATGGCTATCTCTACATTCCTGACGGCACAACTCCCTGCAAGAACAATGAGCGGCCAGTGTTGTTGCTGCTCACTTTATCTACCAAATCTGTCCTGGAAGGGGCGTGTATTTATGAGTGTGTGTGTGTGTGTGTGTGTGTGTGTGTGGTTGTGTCGGACTTGAAGAAACTACCCCCCCCCCGTTCACACAAAGGCACTTTGTCTCTGACGGGGCAACGACACCTTTGCAGAACAAAAGAAACTGAATACGAATTTGGCATTTGTTCCCCGCTGCAGTTATGATACAGGGAGAAAAGAAAGCGGGGGGGGGGCATAAGAAGAATTGAGTGTTCCACAAATATCGTTCCACACTAGAACAGATATATATGATTTTCTGCCGCTTACTCTGCAACGGTTGGTCAGCTCATCGATCATTTGATCGACTGAAACAATATCAGCTACTGCTTTGACATTTTACTGATCCTTACGAACATTATTCGAGCAAAAATGTGAAATAAACCCTCTTTACGTAGAGATTTTATTTATTAAATAAAATCTCTTGTGATTTATGGTAGAGCACATTGTTGTTGTTTTTTTTAATAGATTAACATTATTTATTCACAAACACTATTGATGTTTGAGAAACTGCACCTTAAAATAATATAAAAAACATCTAGAAAGTTTGAGAATTGCTCAAGATTACATATTATATAAGTTATATGCATACTTCAGTTAAGTTCTCTTGATGTTGGAACTACGCCAATTTCACAGTTCAGTTTAGAAGAAATTATGTGGGGGTTTTTTTGGGCCACTATTGAGAAAGAATCTCTAAGCAGTTTTGTTTTGTTTTTTTTATCCACTTAGTTTATTTTGTATAGTAGAGCTGGTAAATATAGATACAACTTTTTATAATGCTATCTATGTGTACTCTGGTATTATAATAAATATGGTACATTTTCTGGAGACTCATCTGAGTAACAGTTTATGGATAAAATAACCTGACAGGGATGTCAGTTTTTGGCTGATCCAGGTAATTAAATACTCAACGATCAAGGTTTTTCATCACCCTGTGGCTAAAAATGCATTAACGCCAAGATTAAAATAAAGAAAAAGAGAGATACCACAGAAATAATAGGTCAAAATCTCACAGTTTATATCATCATATTACCAACATTATTCCATAGTATTTTAGCATATGACAATATATTCTATGTTTTAATTCTTACTGTACATGTTTTATTTGTGTTTATTCTTAGGATTGAAATCAAAAGATTTCAAAGTGCAATTTACTCTTCAATAGAAAAAAAAATTAAAGCCCCCAACAACCAAAGTTAAGGTATTACCAGCAAAATAAAACCAACAATCAAAACCAACCTATCTCATTTTTTTTCACAGTGCTTTAACGTCAACCAGTGTCATAACATCCGGGAAGTGAAAGATGGGAGACTGACGTCCATCACATGTTGGTTATGAGAAAAAAATCAGAGCTTCTCCAGCTCTGCAGGCATCAGGATGCATTAGTGAGACTCCAGCCAACATAACGTCCACCAAGATGAAAATAAAACAAAAAGAAAAAGGAAAAGAAAAAGTCTGCTGCAGCAGCAACATCTGACCATTCGGAATCACACGAGTTCCGCCCCTCTGGCCTCTTTCATTATCGCCGTCAAACAGAAATCATCTGCAGGCAAACACTGGATATAAACACACACATGTAAATGAACGCTCCACATCAGCTCATCGTTTGAGGGGTTTTTTTTTTCAAGCAGATAAGCCAAACATTTGTCTCTCCAGTGATTTGCTGCCTCTCTCTGTTTTATATCATTGTAAAATTAATATTTTATGTTGACAGCACAAGACTGTGCTCTGAGAAACCACGATGGGGCGTTTTTACTGTTTATCGTTGTTGACATTTTATAGCTGAAAACAACTGAGTGCCACCATGAGTGGATAAATAAAATAAACTTTATAAGGTCATTAATAAAGAAGCTGTATTAAATGTGTATAGGCCGCATCATAGCCAAATCCACTTCCCAGGGTCAGTGGTGGCACTGACACGGATCAGTGCATCTCTAGATTCGTTCTAGATCATTTAGTTCCAGGTATGGGGCAAATCTTCTGCACACAAAAATATTTTAGCCATTTCCTGCCCCCCCTCCCCAAAATCCTGCACAAAGTCCAGACAGTAAAGAAACCTGGACACCCCCCCCCCAAACAAAGACCTCCAGTATAGACTTTTGACAGGTTACCTCTGTTTGCCAACAAGGTCAGTTATTACTCTTTATGTTGTGAAATTTAATTCATGAAACATTCATCATCTCAATGTAAAATCTACCTCTAACATTTTTATCTTAAATGTATAATATGCAGTTTTCATCCAACTGAGCTGTTGCCCCTTTTGAGTCCAAAATCCAGCACCTATACTATATATCCATGGGTAGAACTTGCCAGAACCATCTTGCACAGGGCCCTGAGCTCAACCCCATCCAACATCAGGCCTCAGTCACACATCATCATTTGTCCAACCTCACTAAGCAGCACGAATCCCTGCAGCCAGGGTCCAAAATTATGTGAAAAAGCTTCCCAAAGCGGAGCATTAATCGGCTAGAGTTTTTATAAGTGACATGTTTGGTAGACATAAAGGCATGTCAGGTCCAAGTGTCGGCACACTTTTGTCAACGCAGTGTCACCATCTGTCCGCTTACATCGACTTTTATGTCCTTGTTTCGTAATGTCCGCAGTTGAGTCGTCTGTCTCTCCTTCTCACAGAAATCACCATGAGTTTAAGTGTTCTGGTCTCACGGTGCAGTGTAAACATAAAGGTGAACCGCCCCCGGGGCAGATTGTTGTAACACTGCCTCCAGTCCTGCCTATAGGTTAAACAGACTCTCACACACTTGCATATACCCACACACACACACACACACACACACACACACACACACACACACACACACACACACACACACACACACACACACACACACACACTAGTAACACTACTAACGCATTCCCTCCACCAATGCCCCCCCCCCAAAAAAAAGGGGAAAGAAAAGAAATATAAACTTCCAGAGAGCAACTTTTCCTAAAAACCGAGGCGAGAGAACATGGCAGACTTACGTAACCGTTTGCGTGACACAGAACTATGTTAATTTGAGTCGAGGGAGGGAGGAAAAAAACAACCCCCAAAAAACACACTGAGAGACAGAAGGAAAGACAGGAAAAAAGTATGTTGTGGCAGTCGGAGGAGGAGGAGAAAAAAAAACAGAGCGAGTCTCAGATTACGCCATCCTCCCTCCCTCCCTCCCTCCCTCCCTCCCTCGTGGAAACATTGCGTGAGAGCGCTCTCGCTCCACGTCCTGATTATGATTAATGCAGGTAGTACCACACACACACAAACCAGCACACGCACACACACACGCACACACACACAGAAAAACCATGGTTCTGGCAGGGTTCTGCCGTGGTTCTCTGCTCTGGGCCTGTGGTTCTGTATGGAGCAGTTAACACTCTGTCTGGCTTGTTAAAGTTAAAAATCACAAACTGGTAAAAATCACAGTGAGGAAGACGGCGTGGCTTAGAGCAGCTCCTGCATTCTGGGAGGGTTCTTCACAGCACCATGAAGGGTCTTGGATTAAACTATTTCATCAAGGTTTTATAGAGTACCCTCTAAAGAGTCTCTAATGCACCATGAAGGGTTTTTTAATTACCCATTTCAATACAGTGCCTTAAAGAACGTTCTTCAGAGCACCACAAAGTTCTCAGTTCTCTGTCGCTGTTGCCTTGAGTTAGATGATGCTAAAAGATTGTATGGAGTTGAATTAAGTGTACATTTTTAAAGGGTTCTCTAAAGCACCATGAAGGCTCTAAGAAGAACCATTTGACCATGCTGCTCAGATTATTTGTCCAGTGTTCCTTACAGCACCATAACTGGTCTGTTTTTCATTATCTAAGCGTGGTGCTTTAGATTACCTTTCTAAAAAAGTTATTTTCAGGACCATTAAGGATCTTCGATAAAATGATTTCAAGAACGGTGCTTTAGGGAACCTCTCTAAGCGGAGCTCTAAACGGCTACAATTATCTAAGTGACATGTTCGGTAGACATAAAGGCGTGTAAGGTCCAAGTGTCTGCACATTTTTGTCAACTGAAGGGTCTGTCCAGTACCATGGAGGGTCCAATATAAAATAGCATGGTGACTTAAAAAACATCTTTGCGATTTTTTATATAGAACCATGAAGGTTCTGTGATTAATCATAGGGGCATGGTGCAAGAAAATAATTCTCTAAAAAAAGGTTCTTTACTGAACCCTCAAGGATCTTGAATAAACTATTCAAGAACTGCGCATCAGAAAAAAGAAGAACCAGTTTGGCACAGTGCTTAAAATTACTTCTCTGGGAAGTTCTCTAAAGGGCTCTTTGCAGCACCAGAGAGGCTCTAAGGAGAACCATTTGCGCATGCTGCAAGAGATTATTTCTCCAGAGGATTCTTTGCAGCTCCATAGAGGATCTGTTATTTATCATAATGACAAAGCGAAAACAGAATTTTAAACTTTTTAAAAAAAAAATGTATATAAACAAGGAAAAACTGGAATAGCACACTGACAAATATTCAGAAACTTTGCTATGAAATTTAGCTCTGGTGCTTCCACACCTTGACTGGTGTCCAGGTGATTGGTCCTGCTTTGGAAAGAGAAACACACACACACACACACACACACACACACACACACACACACACACACACACACACACACACATACACACATACACACATACACACACACACACACACCTGTGTCTATATGAAGTCCCCCAGCTGAACATGCACATTGGTTTTATGGAAGAACTGCCAGACAGGAACCTCTGCTCGGTAAAAAGACACATGAAAGTAGCTTGGGGTTTTCAAAAAAAATTTTTTTAAAACATGTAGCCTCTCAGACCGTGAGAAACAAGACTCTCGGGTCTGGTGGAACCAAGATTGAACTGTTTGCCTCATGTCTGGAGGAAACCAGGGGAACTGCTCATCACCTGCCTGACACCATCCCGACACTGAAGCATGGTGGGGGCAGCATCACGCTGGGGGTTTGAGGGTTGAGCTGAATGGAGCAAAATACTGATACATCCTTAATGAAAACCTCATTAAGAGCTCAGGTCTGGACCCAAGGTTCAATTAACAGGGCAATGATCCTAAGCAAACTAGAACCCAGTCAAACATCCGTGGAGAGACCTGAAAACAGCCGTCAACTAACGGTCCCCATCCAACCTGACCGAGCTCATTAGGCTCCGCAGAGAAGAACGGCAAAAAAATCAAGACTCCTCAAAGCTGGAATCACTGCCAAAGGTGCTTCAGCTAACTGCTGATTAAAGTGTCTGAACACTTAGGTCAATGATTTATTTAAATTTTTCCTTTTTGAAAAGTTTGCATAAAATTCTAAAATCCCATTTGCTTTGTGATTATGGGGCATTGAGTGTAGACAGATGAGGGGAAAAATGAACTTGAACAGTTTTGGCATGAGGCTGCAACCTAACCATGTAAAAAAAAAAAAAAAAAAGTGCAAGGGTCTGAATACTTTCTGAATTCACTGCATGCGTCTGCTCAAATCTCAAGTAGAACCAAATAAAAGCTGGTATTTTGACATTAGTGATGTGGGGGTTTCACTCTCTCCACTGTTAACCTCCCTGCCTACAGAGCACACTCATATAAAAAAAAAACAGTAAAAATAAGGAATTCCAATTCAATACACGTACTCGAGGGAGTTCTCAGTTAAACGAGTTTCTAGCATTTTAAAGCATTTGCACAAATCAGTCCGGGAAGCCAAGCTGTCTCAGATGGCATAATTAGATTTAAATAATACTGAAGCAACATTTTTCTTTATTTTCCATGCTGGATGGGCCTGCAAGCGCTGTTGGACTTAGGCACTTCGCATTACCTTGGTCTGGCCGGGCCAACGTTGCATAACCACAGCAGGGAAAATAGACTTTATCGCCCTTATGGATTCAACTAAGGAAAATGTAGCTACTATTGCAAACACAGAGTGCAGCTCGTAACCAGCTGCACCCTTATTCCGTGTAACAGAGGCTGCAATCATACAGACTTACTAGTTTGGGGCTGTTAGCACTGTTGTAACTACCTAAAAAGAAAAAGAAGGAGCCATATCTTGCATACCTAAAATGCAAAGGTGCAAGTTTCAAGTGCACAAATAAAGTGGCACACAAAAGCAGATTGTAATGCAGTAAAAGCACCGAAAAGCTATTACTGCACGGAGACATTATGAGCTATGCGTGACATGGTTATTACAAATGCACTACTGAAAATCCCAGGCATAGTTTTCTACACTGCAGCGTGGTGGCAAACTAAGAAAAGTGCTGCAGTTAAAACACAACAGGCTGTACAATAGGGTCACCAGACACACTTCAGGAATATCTCAGCAGCATTAGACACATACCACAGAGATCATAAGGTCATGGAGTACAACCAAGTCATTGTGAACCCGTTTTCTAGACATACCGTGGGAGATAGTGGGGATATTAAAGGAGTATTTCGGTGGTTTTTTGTTTTTCTGGTGTGTGGTTTCCCCCCCGTCGCCTACTTACATTTTCTGGATCGGCTTCTTCCGTTTCTTGGCCGCGTAGAGCGCCGTGCTGGACTGCATGGTGAGTTCGGCGCTAACAAATGGGAAGGGAGAGGGGGGGAAGTGGCTTTATCCCCGGTATTATGTTCGCGTCGGCAGGTCCAGGCGTGTTCGGAAAGACTCGTATCCCGTTCAAAAAGAAAAGGACAACTCAAAATACAAATTGGTTGAAGAGCGAGAGAGAAAAACAAGTAGAAATCCCCCCGAACGCTCCTCGGCTGCGTCCTAGCCGGGGAGAAGTTACGCTAGTTTTCGTTGACTTTAGCTAGTCCCGGCGTCCGTCAGACGCCTTCAGGCCTCCACAGCTTCTCATTCCCCGACGTCTACGCGTTTCTTCGCCGGCTCTGCCGCGCTTTTCATGGCGTTTAGTCGGTGGAAGAGTCCGCGGAGCCTCGGACGGTCGGCGCCGGCTCCTCTGCCCGCGCGTCGCCTCCGTTGTGATTTGACAGGGTCGCTGCTGCTGCTGCCGCCGCGCGCTCCCGTCGCGGTTACTGAGCGTGCGCGTGTGAGAGAGCGAGGGGGGGGCAGAGGGAGAGAGAGACATAGAGAGAGAGAGGGAGAGAGAGAGGGAGAGAGAGGGAGAGAGACACAGAGAGAGAGAGGGAGAGAGAGAGGGAGAGAGACACAGAGAGAGGGAGAGAGAGAGGGAGAGAGACACAGAGACAGAGAGAGAGAGGGAGAGAGACATAGAGAGAGAGGGAGGGAGAGAGACAGAGAGAGAGGGAGAGAGAGAGGGAGAGAGAGGAGAGAGACACAGAGAGAGAGGGAGGGGAGAGAGACATAGAGAGAGAGGGAGAGAGACCCAGAAAGACAGAGAGAGAGGGAGAGAGACATAGAGAGAGAGAGGGGGAGAGAGAGGGAGAGAGACAGAGAGAGAGAGAGGGAGAGAGAGAGGGAGAGAGAGAGGGAGAGACACAGAGAGAGGAGAGAGAGAGGGAGAGAGAGACATGGGGAGAGAGAGAGAGAGGGAGAGAGAGAGAGAGAGGGAGAGAGACATGGGGGGAGAGAGGGGGAGAGAGACATAGAGGGAGAGAGAGAGAGGGAGAGAGACATGAGAGAGAGGGAGAGAGAGAGAGGGGAGAGAGAGAGAGGGAGAGAGAGACATAGAGAGAGAGAGAGAGAGAGAGGGAGAGAGAGACATAGAGAGAGAGGGAGAGAGAGAGGGAGAGAGAGACATAGAGAGAGAGGGAGAGAGAGAGAGAGACATAGAGAGAGAGAGAGAGAGAGAGAGAGACATAGAGAGAGAGAGAGAGAGAGAGAGAGGGAGAGAGACGCTGTAACGCGAGAGCAGAGGTATTTAAGGTGGTCCGAATGTGGGCCAACGGAGACTGACACCGCAGATGGGGAATGACTGGAAAACCGCATTCCGACCGGGAAGACCTTAAAGGAGTTTTTATTCAGCGCCGTCCAATCACAGGACAGTATTTAATTTAAGGAAATGATATTTACATAACAATGATCACAATCATAATCATATACAAATATCTATATATATTAATATATATATGTATAGTCACATATTTTTTTATAAATTCATGAAACATCGAAAAAAACATACAAAATTAAAATAATCAAAAATGTATTAGGCAATTTAGATTTAAAAATATTACAATAAATTCAAATAAATAAAGTTAAATGAATAATTATACTACTGTAAAATTAATAAATATATTCTGATTTCCTTTACAACGTATAGATTCAAAATAAATTAATAAAAATAAACAAAACATATGATATAATGATAAAAAATTAAGAAAATAACTAAGAAAAAAAGGAGCTAATACATAATGTGCAAAACTAGATTTACTAATATTACAATAAATTTAAATAACCAAATTTACAACGGTATTAAGGAATAATTCAAATGTAAAAATAAATGTAATATTGTATTGATATCAATTTATATTTATACATTTACAAGATATTCACATAAATGAATGGGTAAAAAAAACTATATAATGAATACATTTAATGTAATGTTAATTATAGTCTTACTAAATGAAACTACATTTTCAGATAGTACAATAGATTCAAATAAATATGAAAAGACATTTTTACATTTACTCATATTTACAGTTGTTACAAAAGTTTACAAAATTATAGTATTAAAAAGGTGAATTGCCCCTGTTCACACTAAAACACAAGTCTGCCGTTCACAGATATATCCACTCTGGAGATCAGAAAGCTCATTTTTCAGCTTAAAACACCAAAAACATAGTTTCAGATGTGTTTTCTGCGCTGTCACCTGTTGAATGGTACCTTTAGGGGGATAGGCTCAGGTTTTTGGATGTTTTGAGCATATGAGGACAATGTTAACAGCCAGTAAAGATCCTGTCATCTGTCAGGGGCTCCAGCTCTCTTATCACCCAATCATGCCATTGGCATTGTCTGCAGTCTTTTCTATAATCCAATAATCACATTAGCTGAGGAGTATTTAAACAGCCTAATTCTGTCTCTCTGCTGTTGTTGCAGTCTTTGCTAATTTGCTGCTTAACCCACCATCACCACGAAAACCACCAGCGTCGAGGCCGTCTGAGGGCTCCGTGCCGCTTGCATGCTATGTCTTTTGTGCATGAAATGGAGCTTTGGAGGCCATATTGTCTTATTCAGAGAGACAGACACAAGTCCATCTGAGCTCCTACAGAAGGACACATCGTCATGATGATGGACACAGACCTTGAGCAGGGTCACAGCTTGTGAAACTCCAAGTCTGTTTATAAGGCCTTGAAGTCCCGCTGGTCAGCCTTAAACAAAAGCTCTTACTGAAATTCTGACGCTTGAGACATTTTCCCAGGGCTAGGGTGTCATGTCTGGGGAAAACGACGTCTAACATCAGTCAAACCAATGTTGAGGTTGTAAAAACATACGATTTGGCTGCACAAACTGTAAAACCTGTCGCTCTGACTGGGCCGTTATCTACGGGTGAAGGTTCAGTCTCTCTGCCCCGTTGCTTAACTCCACCTTTACTGGAAACTGTTTGGTGTTACAACATGAATCGGCCAAGGTGCGCTTATAGTTCGTTGTTTTTTGGCCATTTGGCAGCCAGTTCCTGTGTCCTCCTACACACTCTCGGGGTCGTGAAGTTGAAGGATTTCTTTATTGTCCATTGTATCCAGTGCAGCTGGTGTCAGCATGATATATCATGGTGTTTTTGTGCTCGGTGGGGGACCTGCTCCGGCACGCCAGGGACCAAATTTAAGGGGAAAAAAAAAAAAAAATGAAAGGCACAAAAATTCACCTCTCATGACCTGATTCAACTTTAAAAATAAAAGCTTAGAGTTGAAGGGAGTTTACTCTGGTTCCCTCACTATATTTGTCATCTAGCATCTGTTAAATTTAACCGGATTTTAATTTGCCTGTGACCTCTCCTCATTACGGCTCAAACTGTGTAACGCTCTGCTGATTTCCGAGAACCCGTCTGTAAATACAAACTGCTAGGCATCAGGATTCTTCGAGGGAAGAGACAGTGTCCATTGGATGAGGCGGAACACGTGCTGGGTCTTTTATTTGTCGTGTCAAAGTCAGACCAAGAGTTGCAGAGCTGCCTTTACAATGCATCTTTTTATGAATAGATTTATGGCTAGTGATTTATTTGGAAGAAAAAAAAATCCTGAAGAAAAAAGTGAAGCAAAAGCAGAAATTGAAAGAGCTCTTACAGGGAAGATGTCAGAGACGACCTTTAAACTAGTGACAAGTGAACAAACAAACAGGGACAAGATGTAAACAGAGACCGTAGCGCCTTCTCTCGCCATTTAGCAAAATTTCAAAGGAGTCATCCAAGATCTGCTGCAATTTATAAGACATTTAAACAAACATTTTCGGGGTCATCTCAAGGTCCGTCACTGTGGTTTTAAATTTGCAGGAATTAGATAATGATGCTGAGCTTTTTTGATTTTGCAAAGAGTATGTTCATCCTTCGAAACGCCCAGTTTCATTATTTTTGAAAGAGAATAACATTAGAGCGCGTTCTGAGCCAACCTTAACAGCCTTTAAATGAAATCTGGTTTCATTTAGCCACAGGAAATATTTTAATTAAAATAATAATGTTGTTTACTGGTTAAAATTTCCCAAAACTCATTTATCTCTGACGACACTGACAAAAAGAGATGAAGCCATAATTTGATCCATGCTGCATCTTCTCTCACAAAATGCTGTATGACATTTCGGTCCCTTGTGTATTTGGGAATCGTTAGCATTTTGTTTGGAGAGTTTGGAGAGGTGTGTGCCTCTCTCTGGCCTTCCCAAAACCAAAAAGCACAAGAGCGAAAGTGTGGGACGTGGATTTATCTATCTAACATTATGTTTAACGAGCGATGTTCATGACTGCGCTATGTGTTCCTGACTGTGTGGGAGCCAGACCCGGATTCTAGGACTGTAAATCAGACGGTAGTTGATAAAATGATCAGCCCCATTTTCTTCCATTGGACTCGAGGTTTACAAAGCAAATAGAGCAACCGCCTCCCAACTCAAAGCCAAGATGGTTCTATTTTCGCCAAACACTCCATCATAAAAGTCCCTCTGTTGTGACAGCGTAAAAGTGAAATCATGCAGTTTCAAAGTATGAAGAGTAGATAAGATGAATAAGATAAATATAAATTCTGTCTAGCTTTTCCAACTATGTAACTTAAGCTGGTAACCTGAGTGAGGGTGGAGGGGGTGGAGTCGAGTCGGGGGAAGGCTTGAGGGGTAGGTGGAGGACGGCGCAGGGAGCGTGTCGGACTTGTGTGGAAGTGATGAGGTGGCGAAGCGGGCAGATCAAACAGGAAGAATAAACAGGAAGAACAAACTGGAAGGTGGCAAAAACGGTGTATTGGTAAAAGCCGCTGTGGAACCAGGATATATGTAGTATATGCTGCAGTCTTGATGGGAAGATGGGAGGCAGGTGTGTCGGCTGATCGGTGGACAGACACACATACACATGCATAACATAAGGGGGAACCTAGACAGAAAACACGAGGGAACAAGGAAACGTAGGGAACACAAGGAAAATCTAGAGTCGCGGCCGAGAATCTGACGATAAAATGACAATCTGATCTTACATTTTTCCATATAATAGCGATAACACCAGGACTGCTGTCTGCAGCTTCTTCAGAAACCATTCACCTGGAACATGAAGCTTCAGCCTCAGTCTTCTAGCAAGATTTCATGTACCAACGTCAACAACACGCCGACGTTAAGCAGGTATGATGGTTGCCATCTTAGTTCAACGTGTCAGCATGCTAACATCTGCTGATTAGTGCCAAACAAAGCACGTCTAAGCATGATGAGAATGTCCCCATTTCTGCAGGTACAGATGCTAAAGTATTGGACAAATAGCAGAGGAGACCTCATGTTGATGCTAGAAGAAAAAAAGTCATCAGGATTCATCCTCTGATGAATTTCACAACCAAGCGTTGCCCCTCCCCCAGAACAGAACCAGAGGAGTTCCACTGCAGTTCCACCGCAACAGTAGAATCGTTAGTTTTCCTCCACTGAGGTGGAGCCGAGCATCAGTTTCCTGCTTTTTTTTTTCCTGATGATGATGATGATGACGTTGACACCTGTGCAGACTGATCTATTTCAGTTATATATATATAAAAAACAGCCCATTTAAAGACATTTTATCTTTTTTTTCTTCCCCATAATTAAATCGTCTCATTTATGACTGGCAGCCCTCGGGGGGGGGGGGGGGGCTCCTGGCTTCCATGTTGCCATGGCAGGACATTGTGTTTAAGGCTAAACATGGCAGTTACAAGTCCAGAGCTATCTGCGATATGCCACCCTCTGGCCCCATTAAAATTCAACCTTTGTTTAAAATACACCCTGTTTTAATACAGCTTGGCTCGAAAAACCCCTCAGTGTCTGGCAGCTGCATTCGCTCACTTTTCTTTATGAGATGCTTTTAAAAAGCCACAGGTTTTTGGTTTTTGATTTTTTCTTTCCCGTCTCTGCAGCTTGGCTCCGTCTCCCTGTCTCTCTGTCTTTCTGTCCTCAAGTCTGTACGATCCTGACGAGGATGACAGGTTGATTTGTGCCCGAGAAGCTGGGGCTTAACGGCCTCGGTGATCTGAAGGCGCTAATTGGAGCCGAGCGATCGCAGCTCTCAATTGAGACGTCCGCAAAGAAAAAAAAAAAGATTTATAATGGCTAATTAAAACAAATGACAGAGCTTTTTTTTTTAAGGGATTATAGGTGGCTGAGGTCCTTGGCTGACAGCATGATGGTGAATCAGTGGCGTTATAGTGTTATTTCTTTGATCAGAGCTTGTCAGTTGCAGCAGTTGAAAAAAAAGAAGGGGGAGGGGGCAGACGCTGCTGTTCTTCATCATTAGCATAACTCATCGTCTAAACTCCACCAGTTTATATGTCTGTCAGCCGCCAAAGAAAAAGGCTGAAGAGCTGCAGTAACTTTCCACCGAGCCACCACAGGCTGCTGCTGCATTTTATGGCGACGTGCGGAGGTGGCATTTACTAAGCGGTAAATGCTACCCCCCCCCCCCCACACACACACACACACACACACACACACACACACATACACACACACACACACACACACACACATACACACACACATACACACACACACACACACACCACCACCCTCCATAAAAAATCTCACTTCAAGTTGAGACCTTTGTGACCAGCACCTCAGCATCTGACACTCAGCAGTCTCTTCATTCATACGCTTTTCACTTGCATGCTTTTATTTCTGATCATATGCTTTTGAGCACGTTTGGTTTGCCTTTGGCTTGGAAAAAATCCATCTAATCACCACTACAATATTAAATTTCACATGGTAAAGTGTCAATAGTTTAATCCTTTCCAAAAAGAAAGCTAATATCAGACCAGCTATCACTTGAAATGACACTAAAGAACAAAAACACCCACAGACTTCACTTTATTAACCAGGTTATTAGTCCTCAGACTTTCATCTATGAGTTTGTATGAAGCAAAGAGTGAAACTCAAGCCTCCAGAAGACCTGGAAGTTAATGAGCGGGACTTTCTGGTTTGTAAAGCAATAAAACTTGCAGATGAACTGTATCTTGAAATATCACTTGCGTAGTTTAAAATTAATGAAAACGTGGACTGTTTTCATTTCTTTTTTTCAAAGGTCAATAAATCTTTTTTTTAATTTATTTCTTGAAAATATGTCCAGTCCTGGAAGGCTTCTCAAACACTGCACTTTTGTGTGTGTAGTAATGTTTAATTTTATGACTCCGTGATTTCTGAATAATTTTCTGAGAAGTTTCTTGGAACGAACTGTGTAATTTTGTACTGATTATGGGGAAAGTAGGAATGTTTTTGAAAGAAAAGCTTAATTTAAACAAAAATTAAATATTCACTTATTATTCATTTATTATTGGAAACCATATTCTCCATCAGTGTTTTACTACATTCTTCCTTGTAGACAAATTTTCTCATTCCTGCAAATTTCGCCACCCTACTGTGGCCGACCGTCAGATACAATGAGCTCTAAGTGTATTAAACAATATTTAATTTCCCTTTGACTTGGACCAGATTATTTCCCTTTGACTTGGACCAGACTACACAGCCTTTTGTTTGAAATTTATTGCACTGTTCTAGGAAATGACAGACGTGAAACATATGAAGCTTTACTGTAAATCTGTCAGAGTAGTCCAACAAAGAATGTGATCTATCGATCCAAACACAAAACGTGACTTGCCTTACTAACCCCCACAAGGCTCCATCATAGCCATGCAGTGGTCACAAGCACAGTCTTCGTCTTGATTTGTGAAAATGCGTCTAAATGAGTGCGATGAAATCCTCTCGTGTTGCACAATGTGAGAAACATGGAGAAACGAGGAGAAATGGCGCTTCGGAGTGGAGATGAGCCGATCCGCCTGAGTTTCATTGTGAAATCGTGTTTTGGCTTCACAATAAAAGTCAGGAGGATCAGACTATGTGGTGAAAACTACACAGTGCCAGTCCCGTCCACACATATTTGTGCTTCTGTAGTGATTTTCTCAGCCTGATGCTGCTGAAGAGCTCGACCGGCCAGCGCAGAACCCCAGTCTCAACCGGCATCGGCGTTTCACCGAAATATGAACGAAAACCGTCGCAGAAAAATCATGGGAGCCATGGAACCATGGAAGCGGAGGAATGGAGGCTGCCATGGCGGTGCAGTAATGCCCTGCGGGGAAGTGTCCGCACAATTTTGGCCACGGAGCGCATGAGTCCACCGGCCGGGGATCGATTTCATAACTCCAGCGATGAAACTAAAAAAGACAAAACAATGATATTATTCGACTGGCGTTTCGCTGTTTTCTGGTGTCACCAGCGGAGCCACGCGGAACATCTGCGTCCATCCAGTTGTTCCCCGGCGCTCCGACGCGGACATCTCCAAAATATGAGGCGCTGCCAAACATAGGACAACGATCAGGTCGAGGCCGTCAGACATCCAACGTCTCAAATTAGGCCTGGGCAACCGACAGACGCGGGGATAAAGGACGTAGATCAAGATATGATTAAAGGTCACAGCCTCCGGGAAAATTACAGGCCTGCCACAGTCGTGTTATTTCCATGTCAGGCTCGTCTGGAAAAGGGCTCGGACCCGCAGCGCATCCTCCAGCCCTGGTTTTGGCGGTGAGAGGCGCGCGGCCGGAAGAGACACGGCAGGCTGCGGCTCGGGCCGATAGCCCTATCTGGGATGGGAGGAAGAATTGGTGGCAGATGTCGGCGAGTTTCGGACGCTGGCGGGGGCTTTCGGAGGGAGAGCGGGGGGGATTTGGGAGGATTTCTACTTGTACCTGGATTCGAGCCCTTTTTGGTGCTTTAGTCTTCTCTTTTGTTTGGACCTGGCACATTTTCCAGCACTGTTCATTGAGAGCAAGCGCAGATTTGCAGGTGCTTGAATACTGCACATTTTCTGAATTATGAAATACCTGAATTCTTGGTGCCCCCTGGCCTGTGCAGTGGCTCATCATAAACCTACTATAGAACTACTGCAGCACATATATTAAAGGGCAATTCCACACAAATCACAAAAAACACACAACATTTCAGCCAAGACAGAAAAAAAGAGGCTCTAAGTCCTGAAAAAAGAGGAAACTGAAAATCTACAGTTTCATGACAACTGAGCGGATGAAGATCATGTGATATCATGACTGAAAGTTCGAGAACGGCCACATTCTCTGGACATTGAGGCAGGATTGTTTTATTAAGGAACTGTCGAGCCAAGCTCTTATTCTCTTCTGCAAAAACTGCACTTTGATTTATTTCATTTTTTCTTTAAAGATTCTTTTTCAGATATACTCACGCGTTCCTGTGCCGGGCAGTGACACATTGCGTAGACGCTGTAGTACTTGCTTAATACTGGTGAAGAAAAGAAAAAAATGACAACACTTTCAGTTCCTCATTGTGTTCACCGAGGGTTATTAAAAACCAAAAGAAAGGGGGTCAGAGGTCAGGACCCAGTTTATTCTCCGTTCTGCCAGGAGCCAGATAGATATTTTTGATTTTCATGTGCCGAGGCTTCGAGATTATTGACCTTCTGAAAATTTCCCCGCCGGCTGCATCTTTCCGGACACAAAGCTGCTCTGGATAATCACAGACTTCGCTCTGGATAGTTTTCAAAGGAGCTATTTTTCTCCAGTGGAAAGTAGTTCCAATTAAAATTGTTGACTGTGATGTCTGCGGATTATTCAGAGAAACAAGGGCTTTGCATCTGTAAACAGGCCGCCGCTGCCGCTGAGTTTTTCCAAATGTAATTTCCAAATGAACATCCTTCATATTACCAAGAGGCCGATCAGTTACAGATTAAAGAAAAAAATGGTATAAAGCTGAAAGTACGGTGTTGTTTCACTTACTGATTTCAGAGCTCCCTGGAAGAGATTCTCCAAGTCTCTGAACTCAGGGTTTTTACCAAAGATGTTCACTAATCTGGTCTTTTGATCACAGCTGGAAGAATCTGCATCTGCATGCCCACTGATTTTTCCGTTACATTTTTTTCCTCAACTCTCTCACCAGTGTTTCAGCATCTCTCCCACCAAAAAACAAAACTTTGCCCACGATCCTGAGGGAAAACGAATTTGTAAATTATTTGTTGTCATTTTTGAATGAATCTACCCTTTAAATCTGTGTCTGTGAACGAGGCACCGGGCCTCCAATTGGTTTGTTTTTTTTCGGCCCTGATTTCCTCTTCAGGGCCGTGGACGCCAAAAAGGACGGTCTGTCCGCAGCGAGTTGATGGGACCGTCCGTCCTCGCCGCGGCACCACGTGTTGTCCACGGTGGGTGAAACGTTGGCTGCTGCTGTGGATCAGTGACGAGAACGTTACTGTAGGAAAACGAGGGCTGATCTTTTTTAATTGCTCTCCCCTGCATCTTCAAATTGCCTAGGACTTTTAGTTGAAAGCCATCTCAGCTTCGGCTTGACAGCCATGTTTTCTTTTTCTAATTGGACCTAAAAAGGGCTCCATTAGCGCAAAGTGAGGTCGACTCAGAGAGAAGTGTCGAATCCCTGACCTTTAAATTAGGTTTAACACTGAGAAAATCACTGGAATTGGAGTCATGAGGATTTTCACCCAACAATGGCGCCATTTTCCCTTTATTAAACACAGCCCTTCTTTTTATTTTTTTTTCTTTTAAATGGGAGAAATCGAATCTATGAACAACTTTTAAAAACTTTTTCCCCACTTTGTTCCCTATTTATTGTGTTTTATTCTTAGTTTTGCGTATTTTTGGAAAGCAGCTTTTTTTTTTTTGCCCCAGTTTGACCTCAATGGGATCTAAACTCTGTAATTAAGGAAACCGATTCTCTCATTTACAGCAATTAAACGGATTAATTTGCACATAAAGTTGATCGAACCTTTACGAGACCTTTGCGCTGGAAAGTGATTTCTTTTTTTCTTTTTTCTTATCAGCTGATATTTTTAATATGTGTCTGTATCTTCCTGCAGTTTGTGGCCTGTTTTGTTTATTTTTATTTTATTGTGCTTTTACGCTTTATTTACCGTGTGATTCTTTTACCGTGTGTTTAACGCTGCAAACTTAGGTCCTGCTGATGGGAAACAGGTCAAGGTGGATTTCTAACAGGTTACGGTGGTGATTTGCTCCTCGGGTGAAGTAATGCTCGTCTGGAGGTTAAGTGAATTTTCATGGGAAAAAAAATTAGTTAATACAAACCTTTTTTTTTCTTTTTGTCTGATTGTTACTTCTGTTAATGACTTAAACAGAAGTTTGAACCTTGAATGACCAGAAATGACTCAGATTTCCTATCAACTGATAAATCGACTGATCATTTCCGTTTTTTACTTATGGGATGTGTAATTTACATTCTCATTGTAAATGAACCTTTTTTAATTTTCAATCACCGACACTGACAAATACAAAGACACACTCCGCATTCGGTGCGGTCGTGTTGCTAAAAAACGTCTTGGACCCATGTTTGCTCGTTGGCGGCCACAGATTCAGGCCTGAAGCGCCGTCCCCGATTAGCTACGACCCGGCCAATCAGCATCGCTGTTTCGAAACCAGACAATGAGGAACAAAGTTTGCCGTGAGGGAACATAAGACAGACAACTGTCGCCCTGGAGACCAGGGTCCGCATCCAGACCGCTCGTTATTAAAACTGGTTTACGGTTCTGTGAGGGTCTGAGCTCAGGCTCTGGCTCAGGTTTAGGAAAAGACCTCGGTCCGGTTCGATGCAGATGAGGTGTCTTCAGACAACAACCTGTTAACTTACACCGAACTAAAACCACAGGAAGGACCCCGGTTTGTGGGCCTGGTCTCTGGTCCAGCCTGACCCCCTCCTCAACTCTGAACATGTTCCAGCCGCTTTTATATTTGTTTCCGCAACATAACGGGGAAAATAATTGACTGAGATTTAGAGCCAGTTTCCAGGAGACGGCCTGTGACTGGCAGCAGAGAATTAAAGCAATAAAAAGTGATTTTAAAACTGTTCCAGCTACCACCGGAAAACAGTCAAACTTTTGCCTGGATTTTCGAATACTTGTGTTCAGACTCAAGGTTTCAAACAGAACACTTTTCTCACAGCTCCAAAGAATCCAAATTTAAAAAAAAAAAGATTCTTCTCTTTCCAACATTTTCTTGGTTGAAGGAAGCTCCAGTTCTTTCAAGTAAAAACAGCAAGTGTCATTATTTTCAAAGAGGCCACTGTCAAGAAAACATTTCTCGACTTTAGGGGGAACCGACACGATCTGCAGCAGGAACGGGAGAAATGTCATCACCCTCCCGACGGGTTCTATGTCTGTCTGTTTCAAACGAAATGAAGATAAAGCTCCGGGTTTTTTTCCTCCTCCCGCGGCGACGGATCGACCGTGGCCCTGCCAGCCGCCTCCTTCCCATGTCGGTCGCCCGGACCTCTGACCTGACGGCCTCCTACCCTGTACTTTAGCTCCAGAGCCTCTAAAAAAACAAAAAACAAACCCTCGTTCCTATTTATACCGCGCACTCACACAGCTGAGCATTACCGCTTGTTAAAATGGCTCTTGTGGTGCGCGCCGAGCTTGTTAGCAATTTGTTTTGGGGAGGGGTGGGGGGTTGTCAGGCACTGAGCTGGACGTGAATTTGGATGTGCCTTTTGATCCCCTGCTGCATGCAAATCCCCATCGCTAGATATTCAAATGGCCCTGTAATATGTTTATAGCATAGAGAGTCCAGTGTTGAGGGCATCGTCGAGATACCGTCGCGAATACTGGGCTGATTTCCAGTAAAATTACTTTGGCCACATGAATGCAAATGTCTCTGACCTACCTCCTGCTCATGATCCACAGTAATAAAAATTGTAAAATCCAGAAGGTCGATTAACAGGATGTTTATTGATGTTTTTTTTGTTTTTTCCCTGCTGAGTCTTTAGAAGTCGGAATCCATCTTAAACTCGAGGATCGGCTCGGTCGGACTGCTTTTAAATCTCTATGGTCTCGCTGGGAATTTTCTAGGGTTTTAAAAGCCTCGTCCAAACCTCGGCTTTTAAGTTTCGTTTTAATGTGTCACTGTTTAAAACCTAATTAAATAAATGGACAACAGAGCAGTGTTTACGATGAAACAGGAGAAATTCAGTAAAAAAAAAAAAAACTTCTGCTGGTGGGAAAACAAACTCATTGTGTCCACGTCTTCACTTGTGTAGTGTAACAATCTTTCTATGCTCTATGGGTCTCACACACATGGACGACGAGGCTCTGGACCGGGGCCTGCCCCCCCTCTGGAACCGGGTCCCCGGGGTCGGCCCCGGTCCAGGCTCTCCGCTTTTAAAACGGTCGTAAACAGCTCTTGCGGAAAAAGTCAATGGAGTGACCGCGAGTGGACTCGAGCCACCAGAGCTCCGCGTTCCTCGGCTCAACCGCTTCCCCTGGGGTTTTTGCATCGTTTCTCCGGCTCCGTGTCCGGGATTAACATCCACGTCCCTGCTCCTCCCGTCCCGAGAACGGAAGAAGAAAAAAAACCTTCCTCAGAACCTGGCTCATCAGAAGAAACATGCAAATCTCGGGATAATCTCCTCATGTCGTGACTAACGTGGGTTTTTTTCAACAGCAGAGACTGATACCAATGGTTTTCAAAAGCCCAATAAAATCTCAAATGAGACTCTCATTAAATTGATGCAAATTGAGCACAGGCTGGGCAAAGCAGTTTACAGCGTTATGTAAAGACAATATTACAACGCAGCGAGAAAAAGAGAGCCTTTTCTTATGGGCATGGCAGGTTTTCAGTTAAAAGTTGGGGTAAAGCCTGGCAGCTCAGGCGTTTTGGTTAAAAGCTTTGCCCGTGGTTCAAAAGAGAGGAAAACATCGCCAGAAAAATGTTATTGTTCCCCTCAGTAGAGAACTTGTTTTCACGAGTTGGGGATTGAACCCAGGTCGTCGAAATTGAAGGCACATGTGTCCATGCAGGCGGGGGAATGTTATCACACTGAATCACAGCTGTATCAGAAAAGCCTCAGCATTGATGACTGTGATTTACAGATACATACATACACATATATATATATATATATATATATTAATTATATATGTGTGTGTGCTTCTGTTCTGTAGGTTTTTGCACGAAAGAGCTACTGCTGCTCTGTAGTGAGTCAAGTCAGAAGCAGGCGCAACGGTTTAAAAAGAGGAGTTCACTGCTCGGCCTCACAAAAAGAAAAAAAATCCCCGTTTTACGTCCCTGGACATCTCAGGTCGGAGCGAAACTTGTTTTTTCGACTTTGAACGTTGAGGTCCAAGCGCCTCGGAAGAGCAAACGGTTTGCCGGCGGCCCACACAGCCTCTCCGCTCGTCCCCCTGGGGGGGGTAAAAAAACAAGACGCTTCCTCCTCCTACGATCTTCAGCTGTGTCTCGAGAGAAAACGATAAGGATTAATTCGTTAGAGTAAAGGAATCTGATAAGACGAGCGTCCGTTTGAGAGCTGGTCGCTGAGTGTGCGCTGATGTATCGCTGATCTGTACGAGGCGCCTACGAACCGGCTGATCCCAGTCCTGCTATCGCGCTTTTAAAAGGAGAGAAAACAACTAACCAGAGGATATTTGCGAGAAGGTGACTTTGATTTTTCCCACAAACACGGTCCACTTGTAAAACCAGTCTGCAGATGCCCAATCCACTGGGAATTAACACCCAAATCTGCAACTTGGAGAAATAAATTCAATATGAACAGAAACCCGTGGCTCACCGCGACCCGCACGAACCCTCAGCAAGTTTGTCGTGATGAAGAGCGTGATGAAGTAAAAAACACTGAGGTTTCAGCAACAGCAACTACGCAGCCGAAGAAACTGCTGACACCAGAGCCGGAGTTGAGCACGGGCTGGTGTCGCCCGTCTGTTTCCTGCTGCCGAGCATCTCCGTCGAATGTTCAAGAAGCGTTTAAGTGGAATTTTCCGTCCGGTTATAAAAAAGATTGATTGCTGTTCATTCGCTGCCTCGTGCTTGAAGCCTGTTGTCGCCCCGGGACGGTTCGGGGAGAACAAGGAACGCCACAGAAATCGGTCTGCAGGCTTTGTCCAATTTTTTGTTTGAACATTTGAGCATCTGAGTATTTTTAATTTTGCTAAATAATGAAAGAAATTCAACTGCAATTGTTGCACAATCCTCAAACAAATAGAAAGGTCCTATAGAGGATTAAAAGCTGCGGCTGGTGTTGTTCTGTACTTTTTCTTTTTCTGCAACAATTCCCATGAAAACGATGTGTTAGTCTGGATTTCTGCCTCTACGCCGTAGCCACAGCGAGTGGCCTACGCCATCTGAGCATTTATACTTCTACATTGTCACACTGCAACTCCGCCACCAAACCGCCAGTTGGTGGCGGCGGCAGCGGCCTTTATATGCAGCCACGTCGAGTTTCTTCTTGAGTCACTTGAAAAGTGACGGCGACTCAAACCAAGCAGATCATGACAGAGTCGGAGCTAACAGACGCTGAACAGCAGTTTTCCTGAAATTACTGCATCTCGGGAATGAAAGAAGACGTCGGAGGAGATGTTCTGTACGACGGCGGCGAAGAGAGAAGCCGGAAATGCGATGCTATCGAACCGACCAATAACAATTCTTGCGGTCTGCATTGCCGTGATGTGTAGTTTTTTGGGAGGTGCACGTCAGGCTACGGCGAAGGTTCACTGCTTTCTGCAACTGGCCTTAATCCTGCTCATTAATTTCCCAAAACGACTGGAAAAACCAGAGGAAACAGTGAATTTGTCAGGGACTATTTTCAGCAGTGGATAAAGAGATTGAGGGCGACATGAGACCAAGGTCTGCGGCCAAACTCAAACCAGTTCCGCTTCAGCTCACGGTTGGTGCTTTGACGCCTGAGCCACCGAAACTAAAAACATAAAATGACATTCAAATACCTGCAAGGATGATGTCAATCCTATCAGCCCAGCTCCACTCTTTGTGTATTTTACCTTCACCTTTTAGTCCTGTTCATAGTTTTTTACACAACAGTGGAGCTCAATGGCACAGAGGAATGAGACATATCAGGTTTTGGATCCTCAGACAAAACTTGTTAGTGGGATCAGTTCATTGTTGCTTTTGGTCCTTTCACGGGATTTTGCCAGCAGTAAAGAAAAAATGAAGAACACCAGCCTTATCCTGTGAGCTTGTGATCATTCGCTGCGTTTGCGGAGCGGCCAGAGCTAAGTTTTTTATGTCACGTTCGCTGTCCTGTCCTGTAAGTGAAAAAAAACCCAGGATGACGGATGTGCCGGAGCTCTGCAGTTTACACAGGTTTATGATTCAAACCAAAACGCAAACCGCAGCAGATAGCGACGGCTTTTCATGAAGAGGTGTGAGGAAAAAAAAAATAGCTGCTAACTTTGACTTGGTGATTGTGGCGTCTGATGCACCTCTGGAATTTGTGATGGCATCTTTGAGATACAGGAGATAGCTCACCCAAAAAAAAGAAAAGAAAAAAAAAGATCGAAAAGTTGGAGACGTGTTGGAAACGCATCACCTCCTCTCTCGGACGGAGGAGACGCTCCGGATACATCAAACGTCCAGGGGTTATCTCGGCCCTGTTTGGCTAAAGGCGAGCTCACACACACACTGACGCCGGACGGATTAACTCCGCCTGAGAGCTTCTGTTCCTACGCCAGCTGTGGAAAAAAAATAAAGAATTAAAAAAAAAAATCGAGGAATACGATGGAAAGCCGCATATTTTCTTCGCCCACTCCATTCCTTGTACATCGGACGCCCACGCACTTCGCTGCCTATCAATATCACAGAGAGCCGAGCGCTTTAATGGACGTGACCTCGGAGGCTTCGCCGGCGCAAATATGTGGCAACGCAGCGCGCGGGGGGGCGGGGGGGGGGGGGGGTCAGGGCGATGAGTAAGATGGTTAAACACAAATAAAACAAAGGATCCTGATTAAAATCCCTCGATAAACAGCAACGGACGGGTTATGAAACAGCGAGGCCCCACGTACAAGACGCTCAGGCACAAACAGATGAGGCAGCCATGTCTTTTATAGACGTCCTGTGTCTCTTTGTGTTCGTCTTGCACCTTTTTTTTGTTTTGTTTTTGAGTTAATTTTTGTTTTTTGCCTCCTTGGCCTTTGGGCCTTTGCCCAGTTGGCCGGTTCACTGACAAACATCTTTTTTTTTCTCTCTGGAAACAAGTAGGACACTGTGAGCAAAACAGAAGAAAATAGCAATTAACAGTCTTTAAATGTCGGTGGTGCATCGCACACATCAGGCAAGGGACATAAGCCGACTCTGGCCGCCGTATTTTCCAAGTCACAACTTGGAAAAACGGGTTCAGAATCTACACAAAAGACAGGGATCAAGAAATAGTTTTTAAAAAACAGGAGTAAGTCTTTTGGGGTTTTTAAAAAAGTTTAAGAATTTCGTTTTTGAGAATTGGGTGTTTAGATAATGTTACAACATTATATCGGAGGCACAACCAAGAGCAGATGTTTCAAAGACAGATAACACAATGAGACCTCTTCAGACCAGACCCAGACAGTCTCGATGACTAATGGCAATTCAGACAATTCAGACAATTCAGACAATTCAGCTTTTTTTTCCTCGGTGAACCGACCCTTCAAGCGGAACAGCAACAGCCTCCTGCCCCTGAACGAGACACTTCCAGTTGGCCCCGGCGGCACGGGTCCGCGGCGGCAGCAGCCCGCGGCCGCATACCGGGCAGCTCCCGTGGCTGTGGTTGCACCGGGGCAGCTCTCGGGACGATAATACGCGCAAGCTCCATGGCACCGAACCAGGGCTTTTGTGGAGAGAGAGCGAGTGGTAACTGGCGATCGTCCCCGATAAATAGGGGTTGAATAAAAACCTCATCCCTGACCTGGGAATTGGAGATTTGTTTTTCATGTATTTATTTGGAAGAGCTCTTAATCCATCATCCCACTATGTGACTAACCGAGCATGCTGGGAAATGTTTTCCGTCAGCAGCCGTCCGTTCCAAACCCTTGAGTTTTGATGAATCACTCCTGGCCTGGAAAAAGAAAAAAAAAAAAAGTTATTTTTGGTAAAAATGAAAGTGTTTAATCACTGCAGAAGTGAAAAAGAAAAACCTCTGCTCCACTGTCTCTGTCGGAGACAGATTTAATTTGACGAGACGCAACAAAACCCCTGAAAGCCACATCGGGTTTTACTCGCTCAGCCATCGCCCCCGTCAACACGGGAATAAAAAACGGGGCCGTGACAGGTAAGGAGCCTTTTCGTTATTTACCTCTGCCGAGCAGCTCGTGTGCTGGTGGGAAATGACGCATCCAGCATGGAAATCTCCATTGTTTTGGTAGGTTTTGTCTTCATTCCTATTGGTTTTGATAACGTGTGACTCACCAGCTTCTTCACGGAGATTAGGCAACACAGATCTCTCTCTCTCTGTTTCTCTGTCTCTCTCTATCTAGCTTTTAGGCTTTGGCAGATCCCAGCCCCAGATCTCAGGAAATAAAATCCGACCTAAACAGTGAAACGGCCGATTTATTCCCGTTTGGAGTCCGTCTGAAAATTTCTGCGATTTCTGGAACGACTTGTCCCCCCCCGCCAGCAGGGAGCACGGACAAGAGAGAGCGTTCTTAAAAGGTCAAAAACTCCAGCGACACTTGTTCCACCAGGGGAAAACGTCGTTAAAAAGCCCTTTTGACTTGTAACCTCGTTTGCACAGAACATTTAAACACTCAGCACATGCCAGTAAAGGCCACTGCTGGGGCTTCAGTCTTTCTGTTTGCAAAGTGATTGTGGAAAAACTCAGCTGCAGCAGCCTGTGTGGATGCTCCTGGTTCAGAACATCATCGGTTGCTCTGTGTTTATTTCGCCCTCAATCACAAACCTCAGCCATCACTGACTGAACATCGGAAATTCCCAATTCTCCCCAAAAAATAAAATATTTTTTAAAATAAATCACAAACATGGGATTTTCTAAAGCGACGCCAATGTGTTACTTTCTACTACAGGCTGATGGCTGTGTTTTTTTCCTGACTGATTTTGAACGCAGCGCGGCTCAGTTATTGCCGTTGGGTTTATATTCGTCGTGAGCGGAGAAATGTATTGCTTTTGCAGGGAGCTGAGATGATACGTCGAGGAAACGGGGGCCTGTCAGTGAAGTACACAATCCCCCGGGCCATCCATACACACACACATCCACACACACACACACACACACACACACACACACACACACACACACACACACACACACACACAGATCTCTCTCTCTGTTTCTCTGTCTCTCTCTATCTAGCTTTTAGGCTTTGGCAGATCCCAGCCCCAGATCTCAGGAAATAAAATCCGACCTAAACAGTGAAACGGCCGATTTATTCCCGTTTGGAGTCCGTCTGAAAATTTCTGCGATTTCTGGAACGACTTGTCCCCCCCCGCCAGCAGGGAGCACGGACAAGAGAGAGCGTTCTTAAAAGGTCAAAAACTCCAGCGACACTTGTTCCACCAGGGGAAAACGTCGTTAAAAAGCCCTTTTGACTTGTAACCTCGTTTGCACAGAACATTTAAACACTCAGCACATGCCAGTAAAGGCCACTGCTGGGGCTTCAGTCTTTCTGTTTGCAAAGTGATTGTGGAAAAACTCAGCTGCAGCAGCCTGTGTGGATGCTCCTGGTTCAGAACATCATCGGTTGCTCTGTGTTTATTTCGCCCTCAATCACAAACCTCAGCCATCGCTGACTGAACATCGGAAATTCCCAATTCTCCCCAAAAAATAAAATATTTTTTAAAATAAATCACAAACATGGGATTTTCTAAAGCGACGCCAATGTGTTACTTTCTACTACAGGCTGATGGCTGTGTTTTTTTCCTGACTGATTTTGAACGCAGCGCGGCTCAGTTATTGCCGTTGGGTTTATATTCGTCGTGAGCGGAGAAATGTATTGCTTTTGCAGGGAGCTGAGATGATACGTCGAGGAAACGGGGGCCTGTCAGTGAAGTACACAATCCCCCGGGCCATCCATACACACACACATCCACACACACACACACACACACACACACACACACTCACACGCACACACTCACACACACACTCGCAAACAAACACAGACACACACTGCGAGCTCCATTCGCATATAAAGGTGCTGCTTTGGCCTCCATGTCCCAACATTCTCAGGTGGTGACTTCAGAGTGAATTGTGTGTGTGTGGTTATGTGTGTGTGTGTGTGTGTGTATGTGTGTGTAAAAGCAGTAATAACAGTCTGGGCTGGCAGAGTTAGTCCTAAGGGCCAGCCTCCCAACCTCGTGCCCAGGGCCGACACACACACACACACACACACACACACACACACACACACACACACTGACATGAGCTGTGGTGTATGACTGTGTAAACTGTGTGTGTGTTTGTGTGTTTTGGACAGATGGGTGGTGGTGGTAGGGTGGTGTTGGTTGGGGTGGGGGGGGGTCTTAAAGATTACACATACATGTACGTGCACACACACACACACACACACTTATGAGTGATGAGTGACGGTGGCTTCCCATGAACTCACTCACCCCTTCAGAATAAAACCCGAGGTCTGAGACTTCATCTCTCTACTCTCTCTGCTCTAAGAATTGTTTTTGACGTCTCCAGACCCCTCCAGGACTTTCCAGGACCGGACCCAGCGGTTGAGGGTGCCCCAGATGTGGCCCCTTTCTCACCGTCAATCCCGATTCAGCAGCATTTAGTTCCTGACGTTCAAAATCACTTCTGAACAGGGTCAGGGCACAAAGCACAGGAAGCCAGAACAGTTTAGTTTCACAATAATCATCCTCCGTGATGTTTACTGACATTTTTGGAGGTGAAGTTGGTAGGATCAGTGCGTGGACTTCCATTAAGCGATGCAAAAAAATGAACCTTACCACCATCTTTCTCCGCATTTTTCTCCACCACATCTCCAACTTCTGTTTCGAATCGAGGGCCAGGGTCCCATCGATCAGCAGATGTGGGGGTCTGGATGAATCGAACCTGCAGCTGCGAATCCTGGAGGAAAATCAGCATTGTGCTCTCTGTCTCTCTCCATTGAACGTAATGAGTTTGCTCTGTGCAACGATGCGCTCGCATCCCTGGTGTGAAAAGCCCTGTTGGGGGGGGTGTCGGGGAAAATAAAGTGATGACAGTCTGGGTTAAGATGGAAGCCGTTAAACGACATCCACGCTGCCTGAGCTGCTTGTTGTTTACAACCAGTGTCACCACAGACGTGGCTCAGCCTCTGAAAAACATTCAGCCCTGCTGTTCTTCAATCTTCTTCACTGTAGCTACGTCCACAGTGGAATGACTGGGCTCAATCATAGGTTGTTGGGTTTTTTTCCCCCCAGGCACAAAAATAAATGCAAAAAATGCGAAAGAAAAAAGATGAAAACTTCTGCTACTAACTTCAGGCCCTGCTTCTGTCAATCAAAACTTACAAGGAATATATTTTTATACGCCTTTTTTTAACAGATCAAATGAGGATGTGAAAACAATAAGTCGATGTGAACATGGACATGAACTTACAGAGATTTATGCCCTGAATCTGTCGCTAACCGTCGGCTTTACAGAGATTTATGACGAGTTGTAGCTCACTGTTTATTTGTCGCTCCAATTCACTGTCACCGCTCTCCTAGCGTCGCCATTTTGGCTGCAGCAGGCAGATGTTTTGCAGGAAAA
Organism: Istiophorus platypterus; assembly: GCA_016859345.1. NCBI lineage: Eukaryota > Metazoa > Chordata > Actinopteri > Istiophoriformes > Istiophoridae > Istiophorus > Istiophorus platypterus. Next base: position 12,905,334 of record CM029131.1, on the reverse strand, counting down.
CATATGTAAAAGGCCAACGTCCCACTGACCTACTGCAGACAGACCCGGTCAGAGACCAGCTGGCTTACATCTTATGGAGCGTTTAGCAGCTGAAGAGCCAGAGGTTTTCCTCTGGAGCTGGTGGAGACTACAACGGAGATAAAAGAGGGGGAGTACCAGACTAAGATTCGTCACATGGACACACCCTCATATCCAGATAAATAATCTTGTTGCTGGATGTGAAACTAAGCAGCTGGATTTTCAACAAAAGAGGTGACGACCCCCGTCAGCGCAAGTTTAACAAAGCTAAACAGGAAGAGGAAAGACGCTGCAGTTTTCAAAATGCTGAAATGATCTTTTTTAACCAAAATCTAATGTTTCCTTTGAGCAACCTACAGACAAACCACAGCGAGACTTAAACAGTATTTAGAGCTTTACAGCATTTTACACGGCCACAACATTAACCAACCGCTCTCTTCTTTTCCCGAAAGGAACTTTCTCATATTAGAGAGCTGGAGAATATGAAACTTTTCTATGAGGCATGACGACAAAGGCTCGGAAAACCCTCAGCGGCGATGGAAAACAGCGAAGAGGCTGCAGGAAATGAACAGACCCTCTCAATCACGCTGGAGTTCATCTTTTTCAGAGCCGGTACCAGGTTGAATAAATCACCTTTTATAACTGATAAGGTTTCACATTCCAGGCCTGATCCCGTGGGACCGCCGGGTGGGAAGCCTCAGCCCTGCCAAGCCTCTGGTTCCCCTTGGAAAAAGACCCGCGTTGCTGTTGAGAAATTACCCGGCTCTCCATGGAAGTTCTCAGCGTATTTTCTCCCTTTTTTTCCCCTTTTCTTCTTTTTTTATCTCTTTGATTTTCTTTCCCTCAAAACAACTCCGGCTCATTCTTTCCTTGGCTGCTGCTGCGCCCGTTGTTATTGAGAACATCGTTAACTCGGCCCGGCGCTGAAAATTGATTTGACAAACAACGAGCATGTGAGTCACAGATGAAACTTCCCACCTTGGCCAGAGGCTTGGGGGGGGGGGGGTATTCTTCGTTCCTTGTCGTTTTCACTGTGGCTATAATGGACTCATTTATGATGAGGAGGGAGAAGAGGAAGAAGAAAAAAAAAACCTGGCAAAGTCCAAACGTTCCCTCTGAGCTTTTTTTTTCTAAGTTCTCACCTGCTCGGTTCCCGGCGGAGCCCCAGTGACGGGACCTGGTCGCACACGCTGGCCCGTAAAACTAACAGTCAACCGACCAGTCAACCGACCACCGTGCCGCCGGCATCCGGAAGAGTGAGCGGACGCTCAGCTGTCCCGAGTCAGATCGGAGAATTTTAGGTAGCCGGCGCCGGGGGCCGGGCCCAAAAATGCCGCTGAGCTGGAAAGTACCCGAGTCGATTGAATTAGAGAATAATAGAATTTGAGACGGTTTAAATGGAAAAATATACATTTCCTCATTTCTGAAAATCGAGTTTGTGTTTGAATTTCTGGCTCCTCTAAATCAATTTTCTTTCCCCTGCCTGGCGGTGGAAGACACATTTGGGTCCTTTGTCTAAAAGCCCCGGACACCTACTCACATGCTTTCACTTAATCGGGGCTGCTTGGTTGGAACTGGCCTGAGCTCTGCTGGAAACGTAACCGGTGCCTAAAAACCTTGAAACTTAAAAACAAAACTTACATATGTTATATTATTGAGATTATTATCACTGTTTCATTGACGGATTGTCAGGATTTCGGTGCTTTATCACACCACCATGCTCCTGGTGCTGCTGTTCACTCATTTGTTTAGCAGGTAAAACCTTGATTTGCAATGTAACAGGTAAATTCAGGTGCAGCGTTGTTAGATTTGAGTGAAAAAAATCGTCGGGACATTAAAAACACTGAAATCACTATTTGCAGTTTCTGTTTTTCCAATATATCATTGGGCCAACAGACAACTATCGCTGGTTCATTTTAGTGTTTTCTACTAATTCTCAGAATAAAAGAACTTAACAGACCAAAGGAGGAAAAAGAATCGCAGGTGAAACCAGCGGCGCTACCGACCTCAGTCCAGCTGTTGACCTCAGGACGTCTGCTGTGGTTCACCTGTGGTTATAAGGGTTTGAAGGTGAAGACAAGCGTGTTGACTCTAACAATGAGGTGAGATTCTGGCTTTATCACTACGTAACTGAATATTAGTATGTGAAAAAAAATACAGCGATTGTTGTAATTTTTTATATCTCCAGGGAGCAGAGGCACTGAAGCACAAACACCAGGAACTAAAACAAGGTGTGTGAATGTATGAGCTTCAAGTTAGGGGAACATGATGTGAGCAGAACAGTGATTTAGAGCCAATGCTCTTTGACCTGAACTCTACAGTTTTGGGAAATTTCCGGCTTTGAAACACTGAACCAAACCTCCAGTCGGGCCGACACCTGACAACCCACTGTTCAGTCTGGCCGAAGACACGTGAAGCAAACAACAAGGCTGTGACCTGACAGGTGATTGTAAATTGGCCGAGGGACGAGGCTCGTCTCGGCGAAAACGATCCTCAAAAAGTAGCCTGACATGTGGAAATAAAGGAAACTAAAACGCCTACATAAAATTATCTTCATTTCAGATATTTATCTAGTTCAAACATTCCAAAAATGAACAAACATTCAACTTTTCCTCTCAAGAGTTTAGCTCCCTGGTCCTCAGAGGACCGGTGATATTTAGTTCACAACGTTCCCGATGCTTCATAATGAACTAAAGAGACTCATACCGATGAGTTAATTCCAAGTTAATTCCTCTGTGGCGGAGCAGAGACCAGCGGCCGTAGTTCCCGGTGCATCCGGCACGCTGACCTCATGCTGACGCTTCGCCTCCGGATGACTCGACGCGCTTCATCCACCGGCCCCGAAGCTGCTGCAACGCTGCCGTGCGCGTGCATGCGTGTGTGTGCGCGTGTGCGTGTGTTGTTCAAAGGCAGTTCATTAACGAGCGTCACACGGTTTTAATTTGGGGGGTTTATTAGCCGATAAACACACAGACACGTTATATTTACTCTGCGCTCGGGACTGTGTGTGTCGGTTTCATGGTTTAAATGAGGAAACGTGAGCTCATGTCACATCATTAACATGTAATGAACAGGACGAGATGATTCTGTCTAATCGCTGATCGCTTTTCCTTTTCGTTTCTCTCCTCCTGAGTCTTTCTCCTCTTTTTCATCTCATTTCTTCCTCCTCCTCCCTCCATCCCCGTCATCCCCCCATTGTTATTGATTATAGATTGAACAGGTTATTGACTATTATGACTTTTCTATCAGTTTTCTGCTTTTGGACTTAAAGACACAATTGGATCCAACTCTTAGCACCACCTACAGGACAGTTGTGCTACTACAAGCAGACTATTTTTCAGTTTTCTTGCTGTCAGGTTTTGAAAAGTTGGACATTAAACTGATTAATTTTTGTTAAATTTACATCCCATTGATCATCATTTTCATTGATTCCATTCATTAACATATGAGTTAGGGAAGCAGAAAAAAAACCCAGCAGAAATATGAAGAAAAAAAAGCAAAAATTACGAGGGAACACGTTTTTAAAACATTAACATCTGTGTTTCTGTCTCAAAAATCATCAAATCCTCCCTAAAAAACGAATTATTCCAATTATCTTTAAATATACAGCAAAACTAAAACATATGTTAAAAAAGACAAATTATATGGCAACTTCTTGGAAAACTACTTAAGGTCAAACACTAGCACATGTAGCTGCAATACCGCTTTTTACTAATATTGATCGTTTCTGATTGATAACCTGTGTTTCTTTGATTTGAGGCCTGTGTGAAAGCAGCTGGAGACGCTCTGAACATAAAGATGAGGCCGATAAAACCAGGGCAGCTCTTCTGCTCTGGGCTTCCTCAGTTTGTAAAAAACTTCCAAAGGCCGATTCCAACAGTTTAGGCCACCAAACGCCCCCCAACCCCCCCCCCCCCTTCCTCCGCCTCACTCTCCCAGCTCGCTGCGTCTCATCACCACTTCCCCGCAAATCACCAGAGGTCCGCGATGACTCAAACCCAAAACGAATCCCAGACACAAACCACCGTGGGTCGAGGCTGAGCGGCAGCCTCAGCCTTCCAGGCTGGAAGTGAAAACGACAGGACCACACACACATACACACACACACACACACACACACACACACAAATACACTCAAATACACTCAAATACACACACAAATACACACAAATACAATCAAATACACACAAATACAGACACAAACACATACACACACACACACAAATACACTCAAATACACTCAAATACACACACATACACACATATACACTCAAATACACACGCACACACACCCCCCCCCACAACAGACACAAACACATACACACACACACACAAATACACTCAAATACACTCAAATACACACACATACACACATATACACTCAAATACACACGCACACACACACCCCCACACACCCCCCACCATCCGTCCTCACTGGAGCTGGTCTCCGTGCGCTGACGCTCCTCGCCGTGACCCGCCGGGGTCAAGGCGCTGTTGTCAGCGCGGCCGGTGCCGCCGTCGGCCTCGCGTTGCCCCCAGGGGCCTAATCTACCCCCCGGGCCCTCGGTGCCATCTCGTCCCCGCCGCCGCCCACGTCGACCGTCGCCCTCGGCGCCTCCAGCTGTCGCTGCCTCCTAACACGAGCCCGTCGCCGTCAACATCTGCAGCTCGTTTCCCTCGCGTTGCCTCGGTCGCCAGCGGTTGTGTCATCGCTGGCGCGTTGGTGAAAACATCCCCGGATCCGCCGCGTCGCTCTTCCCCGAGGCCCCGCCGACACCGACGGACACCGACGGACACCGACGGACGGACCGGGCTCCTCGTCGCTCTCGGCCGTTTGTGCGTCTCGTCGCCGGGTCAAAGGGCAGCAGCAACTCCTGCGTCGCCGTCAACACGTCAGTCGCCGCCTGCTTGGATCCTGTTGCTGTCGGTGTCTCATTATTATAAAACAATAATCCCCGGTTCCTTATCGAACACGAACCGGGTCTGACCCAGTCGCATGTTTAACACCACAGTAACTATTGTGCTTCTTTCCACCGGTTAACAACACAAACCTACCGCAGCTGGACGTCGGGCACGGGTACGTTTGTTTTCCTCGCCGGCGCGCCTGCTGCAACGCGTCTCCCCCAGGAGCAGGTTTCTCGACTTGTCCCGATCCCAGATCAGACGCGTAGAGACAAACTAAAGAAAACAACCACAACAAAACAAACAAAACAAACAAAACGTGCACTGGAATCCGAGGGTGCAGTTCTCTACTCCGGCCACCGGGTGGAGCTGTTAAAACCGACTCCTCGAATGAATACACACACACACACACACAGGGACCAAAGTCTGTTAAAATAAAAAGTCTAAACTTTATTCTTATAAAAGCCCGTAAAACTACACAAGACCAGATGTGATTAAGTTTATGTGTAAACAAAGATTTATAAAAAATACGACAAGCTATTTAAATTGTTCTTCTTCTGCACTATTTTAACTGTAGGAAGGAACATGATTGATTATTGCAACTAACTACTTTCTTTCTTTCTTTCTTTCTTTCTTTCTTTCTTTCTTTTCCTTCTTTCAAGTCTTGGACCTTTAAAAGCCTTTTCATCTTGTATATTACCACCCAGACTTTTCTATTTATTGAAAAAAAAAAAAAGAGTTTCTGTTAGAAAAAAAAGGGAAAAGAAATGCAGAAAGGAAACATTGAGGGTTGAACTCAGGTTGGAAAATGACCACAATCTCTGTTTACTCAGATTATTCCACACAGCTGAATCATAACAGTGTGGTGAGTTAGTCAGGGTCCGGTTGGCAGCTGGTCGCTGCCACGAGCCTAAAGCACGACCACGACCAGCGGCTGAGGGTTAAGATGCCGGTAAATCTTCATCAGCCTCAGACAAGTTGGGGTTTTTTTAACATTAAAGACATTTATTGGGTTGTAAAAATCAAATTCGCCTGGTGGAGGAGTCACAGGAGTAAAGAGGTTTTAGTAAAACCAGCGTCGGACGTGACAAAGACAGATCAGGTCCTCAGAGGAAAAGGTCAAATTAGTGACACTAGGCCGAAGACTCCTGGAGATTTATCTGCATATTACTCTCAAGTTAAATCTAAGTTGTTTTTTTTCCCCCAAAAGTAGACACTCCCCTTTAATTTGCTTGACGTTATTTGAAACTGAAAAATGTGGGGGGAAAAAAACCCAGCAGTTACTCTGGAGAATGAATCAGAAAGTGAGAAAAGTTTCCAAAGTTTCAACAAACTGTTGGAGGGACTCTTTCCTTTACGGCCTCTTAGAAGCTTTTACCCGTGTCAGGTGTCGTATTTGCGGAGGATGTCGCCATGGTGATGGGTGGATGTGGGTTTATTTACCCTGCAACAAGGTTGTGTTGACCCTCCTGGTCTTTGTGAGCTCCGGCGCGGTCCAGACGGAGGAGGAGGGAACCGACAGAACCAACAGAACCGACAGAACAGGGGGCGTCAAGCATCTGTCGTCAGGAAAAATGAAAAATACAGCCTCGGATTTTTAAAAACATGGTGGATGAAAAAAAAATGGACCGACGGCGCCATTGGAGGGTTTTCGGTGTGTTTAGTGGTGTTACAGGTCGGGATATGTTGTCATAACTGAAATCCTAGTGGCTCCTAGTGGAAAACTCAGCATTTTATTTCCCTGTCATGTTCTTGAGTCCAATTAGATATTTTCCCCTGAGGAACAGGTACGTTAAAGTGAAAAAAGAGCTTATAAAGCAAGAAAAATCCCAGTGAAGATTTCTGAGAATCTGGCATAAGGGTCATGACATTCACAACATTGAAATTCGTTCATAAATTGGTTGCTGAATTAGATCCAGCAGCATCATTTACTTCAAATGTAAACACGTCTTTTAATGCCTGAAAATAATAAATAATAATAAAAGGCCTTTTTCTCCCGACTACATATGGGTCCGGTTGGTTTTGTCTGGTGCTGCCTTGAAGGAGACCCACTTTCTGGACATGTCAAACAGTTTCATCCCGCCGCCTGCGGGTGGCGGCCAAGTGCAAGATTTGCTTAACGTGGCTTTAACAAACTGGGTTACTTTTGGAAAACAACAACCCCAGAAGAAACAAAAAAACAAAAACATTTTTCAATTTTCACATCTCGTCACTGCAACAAAGCCACAAAGATCTTTTCGTCCCCCGACGTTCCATTATTCCTCCTCTTCGATCCTCAGAGGCGCCTTGGTCTGGAGCACCCTGTCGGAACCGATGGACTCCTTGTCCTCATCTTCGTCTTCGTCCTCGTCCTCGTCGGCGGCGATGTCCTCATAGTCGGCGACGTCGTTCGCCTCATTGGTGACATATGAGCCCTTATGTCTGCCGAGGAGCCAGAGCAACAGCAGTATTAGACAGACCAGCGCCAGCAGCGCGGCACTGACGACACCTGCAGGGACGGGAATAAAAGTGGAGACAGGGGATCAGTGACAGACTCTGAAAGAAATTTCCACCTCATCGCACATTCAATCGCTAATTCTCGTCAGTTTTTCTTCACGTTAAACAGCTCGTACGGCCAAATTTAGATTTGTACGTTCGGAATAATGTTCAGTTTGGAGTCTGGAGACACAATAATAAATTATACATGAGAAATAAGTTTAAGTTTGCACTAAAATGATAAATAAGATTAACAAAAGTTTATTAAAACAGCTAATTATTAATTCTATTTCTGTACTGTCCATAGATAGATTAATAGATTTGTGAACTCATTGTTTTTTTCCTTTATCTGTTTACATCTCATCTCTTTTCCCTCTCATTAGTTATAGTTTAGCATTGAAAAAAGTCTTTGATTAAATTTGAATGCCCCGATCGAGACGTATGTGACCTGGTCTCAGTCTGGGAGCAAGATAATTTTATCTCTCAGAGACATATTACATATTTCAGATGGATTAACGCTGCGTTCATGGTCCATGAGGATGAAAGAATTCTCAGTTTAAAATCTCTGATATTTAAGGAAGATTTGATTTTACTGTCCAGCTGTTTGCTCTTTCCATCATTTAAATCGAGGCTCAAGGTTGAATTTATTGTCTTTCTAAGATAAAAAAAAAACCAAACAAACAGATAAACAAGAGAGTAAAGTGCATTGCATGAAAAATTCTGGCACACATGTTTCTCTTAAAACCAAAAAGTTCTAATGGATAAAATTGTACATAAAAATAAGAAGAAATAGTAAAGTTTAATCCTCACCTCCAATTAAGGCTCCATCGTCCGAATTAACGTCTGTAAAGACATAAATGTAATTAGAAAAATGGAATGAAACCAGTTTTCATTCATTTGTTTGCTGTTTTTTTATCCAGCTTTATCCAACATGATCCCTAGGAACACCAGGTCCTCATTATATTTAAGACTCCAACATTTTAAATGATAAGAAATCTGTATTATCTTCTCTGGAAAAGCTTCATTGACGTGATAGATGATGTTGTCTGATAAAACTTGGACCAAATTATAGGCTAAAAATTAATTAAAAGATCGATCGCGACAATGACGGTTTCTGAAAGGAGGAAGCTGAAATTTCATGGCATTCAGACACCCTCCATCTATTTTAGAGCCCTCGGTGTTCGCAGAGAAAAGTGACAGAGGCTGCGTTTGCACCGAAGGACCAGAGCGACACAAACAATGTACATCTCTCAGTAATGAACGATTATTATCATCATTATTATCATTATCATCTGTATTATTTTCATTGTTGGATAAAAGGCCGCTGTGCCGACTCAGACCTCTGCAGCTCTGACGTTTCAGAGACTTTCTTGAGTCAAAGGAAGTTTTCATTCATAAGTTTGGAAGTGAAAGTGAAGTTAGATTTGACTTTTATCTTTTATCAGTTGGATAAAAGGGGTCAGAGACCCCCCCACACGCACACACACACAGTGTCGGGCTGTTCATTTGTGTTTAGTTTAGTTTAATGTATAAATTTGTGTTTTTCAGGTGTTAAACTAAAGTCCGGTGTTGTACACTGCCCCCCCCGTATCGTCTGTGGAAACGAGGGCCAGCGGGTATCACCCTGTCAGCCTTTATCTCCACGGCGACAGACCCAGGAGGCGTCACAGTCGCTCCTTCCCATGCTCCTCTCTGACACTGGGCTGATAAGACACTCCCTACCAAATTCACACACACACTCTCTCTCTCTCTCTCACACACACACACACACACACACACACACACACACACACACACACACACACACACACACACACACACACACACCTTGACCAATTCCAAAAACGCTCACAATGTGTGAGTGTGTGTGAGTGTGTGTGTTCAAAAATCTGATAAAAGTAGAAACAGTCAATATATGAACATCTGAAACATTAAAACAAAATTGTGCATCAATCTAAAAATATCAAAAATATCAGTATTTGTATTGAGATCTGGTTAAAAGTTGAGTTTTATAATGGAAACACTGAACGATTTATTAATGTATCTTAAATATTCTGGCATAAAATGGCACATTTCAGTGTAATTTATAGTTTTGTATCATAGTTATGTAGTCTTGGTCAATAGAGTAGTGAGCTGAACGGTAGTTTTGATGATTGCTGTGTTTTAACATAAAATCCAGACTCAGAACCCAGACGTCTGAATTTCCTTCGGATAATCCAAAGGTGGACCGACTTTAGTTTCTTTTCTCTGAGGGGGTTTTGAACTCATCATCTTCATCCAGTTCTTTTCATGGAAAGAGTTCAACTTATTTAAACTTATTTAAATAGGTACTTATTGATAACTTATTCGTTTTCCTGCCAAAGGTTAGATAATTAGAACGATGCCACTCCTGTGTCTGCGCGGCTCAGATGAAGCTACCGCAAGCGGGCACTTAGCTTGGCTTAGCATAGAGTCTGTTCATGCTTCGCATTTAAGGCGCAGACCCGAGTTGGGCGTTGGTCCTCTCGCGAAATTCTCCATCAGAGAGCAAATGAGAGTGTTTCCCCTAAATAGATAACTTCCTTGCACATACGTTCGTACCCTTCGTCAGTATCTCGGTCACGACCCCTGGAGCAGGAGGAAGAGGAGGACTGGTTGGTCTTGTCATCGGATTCAGACGGGCGGGAGGGGGAGTCATGTGGACGTCCATGCCGACGTCAACCTGAACAGAAAACAAACAAGCAAACAAAAAAAAGACAGTTTTGTAGCGGGGATGCCAAATGGTGGAGGAGAGGAAATGTCAGGGGAATCACCCAAGTCCTGGGGATTCATCCTCTGGGCACCATGAACATGGCAGTTTGTCCCATAGTTGTCGATTTATTTCAGTTGGTCTTCTGCAACAAATTTAGCAGGTGGTTACATCATCCTCTTTAAAAACCCTTAAAATTACCAAATGGGGTAGGAATAAATTACGTTTATATATGGAGATGAAGTAAAACTAGTTTGTTTGGAGGAAAGAAATTCAGTCTAAAAGCTGAATTTAAACCATGTGAAGATTTATACTCAACAAGGACAAACAAAAACCCACCAGTGTCATCCCTGAAACCGAGCAGCCCCAAAAGCAACGAGGACACGATGCCGTCGCAAGCTTTTCCTCTGAAGCGCTGGAGCGACATTCCTCCTGCAAAACGATCCGCCGCACTAAGAAGCTCAGCTGAGCGGGCGTTTTTTTTTTTTTTACCGTGGGGCAGGGGAGCTCAGTGCCTCCGGTTCTCACAGCTGCAGAGCATCAAGGTCAAACCCAGAAATGTGGAATACACAACGACAGAACCCAAATCTGTTGGTCCAAAAACCTCGTCACCGGGCCTCCGGAGGATTCGGTTTTCACTTTCCCTCCACATCTTTGTCTATTTAAGGCTGTGGCAGGAGTTGATTGTACATATGTGGCTTGTAAAAAATGAGCAAACTGAAAACACACACACACACACACAGACACACACACATACATAAATACACACACACACGCACACGCACGCAGAAGAGCTGCATTCAGCGAGGATGTGTGGCTCTATCAGCCTCGTTCTAGAGATTATTCACTGATTACTTCGTATGACGGAGCGTAAAAAAAAATTGCGACAGCTGCAAGAGGCTGTCACCCTGGACACAGTCACCATGCATCAGGTCAAATATCATCAGCACATTGAAAAAAAATGAAACTTGAAAAACAAAAACAACAAAACAAAAACTTTAGGCTGGTTAAAAAACAAAAAACAAAAAAACTCACCAGTTCTGAGAATCCACAGGCAGCTCCTCATTCGCCAAGGAGAAGAAGAAACACAACAGAGCATATGCTGGACAATGCACACACACACACACACACACACACACACACACACACACACACACACACACACACACACAGATGGGTGTGGTGTCAGTCCCCAGGGCCGGGATCCGTCCCCCCGCCAGCCAATAGCAGGGCTGGCTCCACCCCTCTGATGCTAAACAGCCTGCAGATGTCTGAGAGTGTGCAGCTGACAACGCCTCTGACATCATCTGTTAACACGCTCACATACACACACACAAACACACACACAAAAACACATGCACCCACGTGCACACGCACACACACACAGGCACACACACACACACACACAAACACATGCACACACACACACAAAAACACATGCACACACCCAAATCACCCTACGTGTCTCTGTACACACTGTGTTTTATCATCTTAGTTTTTTAATGCAGATCTTCTCTTTTAATCCTTCATGATTAACGTTACCCGTCTGGTGGTTTCTTAAAATTCCAAAAATGCTTTACAACCTGTGTTACCGTGCAGCTGTTGAACAGTGGTTGACCAACCCGCCCCGGCTCTGGGGACATGCGGGGGCCATGCTGAGACCGGTGGGGGCCGTAGTTTTGGTCACGTAGAATCGATCAAAAGACATGACGTCAGCCGTTAAGGCGGCTTAAAGTCTGAGGGGAATTTTCTTTTTGTCTTCTGCGTTTCACTGTCACACTGGAACCAAGAAACAATTAAAACTAATCATTCAAAAGATTAGAGAATATAACATTTGTGCGCTCTGACATTTTTAACATCTGCACACATAACATCTGTCTAACAGAATCTGAAGGCGGCATGTGCACCCCCTAGATTTTGTGTTTTACCAGACTTTTACCTTCTGGTTTCATGCTGTAAAAATCATATTTACATGTTAGGAACATCATGGCTGCATCATTCACACCCTACATTGTTTCATTTTGTATAAATTCCAAGCTTTGTCTCCTACTGTCACTATCCCACCGCTTCACTGCTCGTGCTGTGGATTTCTTTACCTGCGTGCTGCTGTTTTGTTGCATGATATCTGCCGTGTGCGATGCCACTGAGGCCGGATCTAGTCCGATCTCCACGTAGGAAGCAGAGCACCATCGTCCGTTACATGTGCAACGCCCCAGTCTGGGGGGTTTTACCGCCGGCTCCCCCTTCAAACGGCTCCAAGATACTTAAATTCACACCAGGATATTTATAATTTACATTAAATGACTTTTTCTCTCTTTAAACAGCCCATGATTAACAACATGTCCTGACTGGAATTCTAAAACAAAGCTCTGGTTTCCATCTCTGCCTCAATTTTTTTTTTTTCAGTCAGACTGAGAAACAATCTAATGTTTATCAGACTCCTGGAAACGATCTGGACTTGATGTTGTAATGTTTCTCATTCATCAGAATCTAAAGGAGGCAGAAATACGCAGAGAGCCACAATTTCTAAGGGTAAACTTCTCCCTCTGACTGAATATTCAAACAGGTGACTCTCATCTGATGATGGGGGGGGGGGGCTGGTGTCAACCTTTACCTGCTTCACACCTGTGGGGTTATGTGGTTCCAACGGAGCCGACGAGGCCAGGAAATGATCCGCCTCTTTGCCGTTCTCAGGATCCACGCTGCCTTTTAATGTCCGGGCCGCAGATTCGAAGTCCTGGGGGGAAGCTAACGCGTTCCACGTGCTGGAGTCGCATCAACGTTGACTCGCGGGGGAAATCTTGAAAAACGCACAAGGTTTTGCCTTTTTTTTTTTTGGCCTCTCGGAGCCTGAGTTGGCGTCGGCCTCATCAAAACCAGACTTAAAGCAGGAAAATGCTTCAGACCGCCCTCTACGAAACATCTGCTCCCCACAAAAAAAATAACAATAATAATGTAAAAAAAAAGAAATGAAAAATGTGGCAGAGTGACATAGAGAGTTGGAGCCAGTGACTCTGATTCCCCTCCTGATTGTGTTTGTTTCTGCTTTCTAGGGATTCAAATCAGTCCAGGAATCCAGAGTTTTGTCCCCAAATCCGCCTTTTTTTTTTTTTTTTAAACCAGGAAACACCTGTGGTGGAGCGAAGACACCAACGGCCAAGAAAAACGATACAGGACAGATGTTCCACGGTTGAGGAGCAACTGATTGAACGTCACTTAGTCTAAACTGGGTGAGTTCATTTTTGCACAAAAACAATTAACAAAACGAGTTCATCTTCCAGCCTCAGTGAAAATCAGGAGGATTTATTCTGCACAAATCATCTTTTCTTGTACGTCACCCACTGTTTGAATGTTGTATGAATGTTTTCATGTTGTTGGATGTATCAGTTTTGACAGGTGTTTGCTGCATCTGCTCTTCGATGGATCATTTTAACCACATATCAAAAAAAATGAATTAATTTATAAATAAATATCCGTAAAACTCACAGGTTACATGTTGATAATTTAATTCATTTCACATCAACCAGCATCCAAACAAAACCGTCGCTCCACATCTCAGAGACACACACTGGCTGTCACATCCCCGCTCCAGGCTGCTTCCGATCAACAGTTTACAGAAGGTTACACACTGCGAGACTAGGCGTTGTTTTTAGATTGTGTGACGGTTTCTACTGCGCTGGGCGTGAAGCTCAACTGGATCCATCCTGCGGCAGCGGTGGCGGCGGCGGTGGGGGGGGGGGGACTCGGTCCAACCGTTATTTTAGCCGCCGACTAGATGTCTGGAGGGTCTCATGACTCGATTAGCTGTTGACTGCTTGCCTACCAAGGGCCTAAAATATGGAGTAAAAAGATTTTCCAAAAAAAGAAAAGCTTCTAAATAAATCATCAGCCACTTCGACCATTTTACAGGCCCAGTCTTTGTTTTTATTTATAGCGCTTCTCTCAGTGGCCTCCCTAAAATTTTAAGTGGGAAAGTCTCAAATGAATGATTGGTGGCTGAAAAAATAATCACTAACCACGTGCAAAATCTGTCATCAAAGTGGTGCCTGAGTAGAAAACCCCCCCGAGACAATTATCAAATTTCTATGAGCCTTTATGCTTCTAAGTCTCTAATTAACTATATTTACTAAACTTTGTCTGAACAGTTGGGGAAACTCCTAAACTGTGGTTCCAAATTGGCTGAATTAGCTGAAGCTCACGAGTCACTTTCGATAGTTGGTCGACTCCCAAAGTGACGAGTGGCGGCAGCTTCCTCAGGTAAGTTGCCTCTTTAGGATTTTAAATCTCCGAAGAAAAACTGGTGGTTTCACATCTGGACCCCACCAGCCAGTTTCTTCTATTTTTGGAATATAACTTGAATCCCTGTTGGTTGGCCACATTACAAACTTCCCAGCCAATTTCCGCAGCTCTAAAAATCCTTTTGGCCTGTGGGATGCTGCTAAAGAAACCAAACTGGTGGCACATTTTAATCTCCTGGTCGACTGTTAGAAATCAGCGGCCGCTTTTTATAACGAGCGTCGTCGCTACGCCAAAGTCTGGAAGCTTTTCAGAAAAGTTTCCGTCTACTGTTGTTGTTGAGAATTGGCAGAAAATGGTGAGATTTCTAAAACATGGTTGACCTCATCTAAAGTTGAACTGTGGCTGATCATCTTCTGGCTGCAGGCTGGAGTCATGCCCCCCCCCCCCCCCGCACTACTCTGAAGGCATCCACAGGTTGTGCGTTGCTAGGCCTCTGCTTCTTTATAATTAACTGCCCCCCCACGCCCCCTCCGCGGTCGCCGCCTTCCTTACTCGTCCTCATGCTCGAAAAACTCGTGGCAACAGACGGTTACCACGGAGATTAATGTCATGAACTCCTGGAAGTCGCACTCGGCGTCGCCGTCGGTGTCCAGGCTCTCCATCAGGCTGTCCAGCGTGGCCTGGTCTTTCACATGCTGGGGGGGGTAAAGGTTCAGATCAGGACAGATACAGGAAAAAGAAAAAAATTAATCATGTTTCAATGAAAACTACTGCATCACAGTACTGAGTAACTTAGTCTTTTTACTTGACTGGTGTCGCTGAGTTTTCCAATTTCTGCGACTTTTATGTGCTGAAGTAAAAAAAAATAGTCTTAAATTTCCTCTCTTCAGTAGAAACTCAAAAGTAGTTTTCCATTTTTAGCATTTTAAAAGCACTAAATGCCACAATAAAGTGTTGATCTGTATATTGCATTATTCTGTATTTTGATGATTTTGCTGGTTGATCTGATTTTACCTCCTTTAGATGCTGTTGTGCCGTTTGATTTATAACATTTCATCATTTGATCTTCAAAGTAACTAGTTACTATCGGTGTCAAATAAATTAAGTGGAGTAAAAAGAGCTTTAAACAGTACGAGTAACTCAAAACCTTTCTAAAGTACAGTAATAGAGTAAATGTACTTAGTTACTCTCCAGGACTGCTTTTTTGTTTCATCCTCATTGTTACTTTCTTCTTCCCTCCTTCCTCGTTTATTTTCTTTCTTAACCTTTTTTATTCTTCCCTCTTTTTTTTTCTCTTTCCTGTATCAACTCATCCTGTAACATAAACGTCCAGAACAACTGGACTTTTGTCCCAGTGTCGTTTCCTCTGCAGCTTAGTTTCAGCTGAAGTTAAGAGGATCTGAGCTCATTCCACCACTGGGGGGGTTCAGTTAGCTTTGCTCCCTCTGTTCTTTTAAACTCTGCCCCCCCACCCCCCTGGTTTCCCTCCACTGGTCCAGATCGGGGACTCCATGCCTCACCGCCATCAGATCCGGCAGCTCGTCGTGAAGCAGCTCCTTCAGCTCGTTCTTCTTCAGCTTGCGTTTGTCTCCCTCCCGCTCTGAGTACTTCTGGAAGACGGCGATGATGGTCGCCATGGAGGTCTCCAGGTCGGTCATGGTCATCGATCTCTTCACGTTGAAGACATGAAGGTGAAAACGGGTCAAGGAATTAAAAGAATAAAAAGATGAAAAAAACCCGAAACAGCTAAATTCAGGATTCAGCTGCTGCTACGCTGAGTTAAATGACACTAGTCAAGATTTCTAATTTTCCTTTTGTGATATTTAAAATCAGTTAATTTTTCATCAACATAATTTGTTACAGATATTGAATGGAAATAATTTACTCAGTCTCACATGATGACACTTAACTCTCTTTAAAAACTGACAGATGCTGAGACAAAGCATCCAGATGTTATCAACTTATCACTTGTACGAAATAATTCAAATTCTGACGTATTTAAAAAATATTTAAAAAATGGCTGCTATGAATAATAATACTGATAATGATATTCCACATAATACTATACAGAGAATGCATCAGGTCAATAAAATGACAAAGCATATTTTGAGAAATAGCTTTATTTTTCAAACTATTAACACTCACAAAATGTATTTAAAAACCCGATGTTAAAAACTAGTCTACACTATTCATTTATTTACATTTTAGGATCCAGACTAATCCATCAGTTTTCTTTTCATCCCCCCCTAGAATGAAAAAGGCCGACGACCTTACCTTGGCGCTGGTCCGGGGCTGAAGTCGAGTGCTGTGTATCCAGAGAGTGGTGGCTGAGGACGGACCGCAGGATTTATACCAGAGGAGAGCGGTGGGTGGTGGTGGTGGTGGTGGTGGTAGGGTGGGGGGGTGGGGGGGCAGCTGGCCTGCCACTCAAACCGCTGACCAATCCCGTCCGTCCACCTCCCCTCACTCCACTGCAGCCCTGCACTCACCAGCACTGACTCTCACAAACCCTAATGTCACAATAAGGTAAAAACTCCTCCCGATGGCCTGAATATATTTACTCTGCTCCGATGACTTTTTAGGGATTATTGGTTTCAATTTGAGAACTGAAATGTGAAAATCTAATTTAATAAAATGCCACAGAACTTCCAGGATTGAGGATTTTTAAAGGCTTTAAAGTAAGATGTAATATTTAATTAAAATCTTTCTTCAGCCTCAAAGTTAGATATTTTTAGCAAGCAGGTTTTTAAAGTTACTGTAAGAACAAGTTACTGAATTTTTCTGACCCAGTTCCCTGCATTTTCAAAAGACTCCAGCTTTAATTTTAAATATGTCTCCAAGGAAACTATGGCCGGTTTGTAACTACTGCAGCAAAAAGGCCGATAGCAACTGGATGGAAACCTCCACACTCACTTTTGCTGTGTCAGTGATGTTGTGCATATATAGACATATTGATTTTGGATTTATCAGTGGCTTGGATCCATGGGCTCAAACAAGGGTTCTGGAGGGGTGAGAGGATGAACTTCACTGATGATGTGTTGCTTATGTTTTGCTGCGTAAACATTTTACAGGTGGGATGGGGATTTTTTTAGCTTTTATATCATAATTTTTTTATATTTTCTGCATAGTTTTTGATGATATTTTAGATATAAAACCTTGAAGATGATTAACCTCTAGGAAGTTGCTGGGAAGAAAGTGTAAGAGGAAAAAAAGACCTTAGTCCCCCAAACACAATGCAAATATAACAGAAAAGATTTGAGTCGAGTTGCATCGACTTGGGCTGGAGTGGTGGCAGCTTCTCCATGGGAACTTAATCCACACAAACCGAGGTGGAGTAAATGGATTTAGCTCCTGAAAGTCACTGCGGAGTCGTCGCAGTGGCCTGTGGTTCTGACTCAGACAGCAGCAGCAGAGGACTGGACTGTTGATTAGAAGATTTTTCCAATACCCAGATGAAATGATGATGAAAAAAAAAATGGAGGACAGAAAATTATATCTCACCATCCTATATATACATATATATATATATGTATATATATATACATACATATACACACACATTCATGGTCACCAGACGATGTATCCTAGTGAATTAAGGGAACCCTTTACTTTTCCTCTGGTGCCACCCTTAGGTCAACAGTTTAATTTGTCCAGCACTTTGGTCTATGAACAAAACAAACACTTTGTGTTTTGTGCTAATTAGCAAATGATAGCATGTTAACACACTAAGTAGTGAACATTACTTGTTAAACATCAGCATGCTGTTATGAACGTGTTAGCATGCTAATGGGAATAGTCCATCTAAGCGAAGCAACAGAAGAGCGTAGACCTGCACCAAGGCCAGTGTCAGACAACCAGCACCAGACTTCATAGGGAAAAATTCAAATTCCAGATCTACCCCAGAATTCAATGGCTTCTTCCCTGGACTGTGACCCGTCCCTCCACCGGGTTCAGTGTAAATCGGTTCAGCAGTTTTTGCGTAATCCTGCCAACTAACAAAGAAAACCTGCTTGGCAGAGGTGAAAACATGGCATGAGGTACGTAAAAAAACTATGCAAAACAGCTTTAAAGGAGGATGAAAATGTAAGAGATTTTAACCAGCAGCTCTGTCAGTTTTAATGTTCATCACAAAACACACAGGGAAAAGTTTATTAGTACAACTTAAAGACTCGTAAAACGTCACGTTGGATAAACTACAGGAGGAGCAGGGCTTTTCCAGTTGAGACATATTTACCGAAGCCCTGCCAAGCGTCTCTGAGCTAATTAAGACCCAACGAGATGAGCAAAAAAGCGTAACGGTGCCAAACCCTTTCCCTGCGTGTCTCAGGGATCATATACCCTCTATCTGTGCCCCCCCCCTTTGATCCGGATCTGCCTCTCCTCCTTGTCGCCTGGTGACAAAGGCCCGTTTCAGAGGAAGTGGACGGCCGTGCATGTCAATGAAGGCGTCCCTTTTCACGGCTGAAGTTGGCCAGACGTGTGCCCTCCGTGGCCCGAGAGAGAGCTCACCAGCGCCACGTCTGCTCGGGCCAAAGGGGCTGAGGCCGACGGGTCTCGGTGCCAGGGCTCTACCCCTAAATGTTGTAAACAAAGTTATGGGACTTGTTAAAGGATAAAAAAAGGGATAAACATGTATGAAGATTAGTAAGTAACCTCCCAAATGTTTCACAAGTACAATGTGATTTTTTTGTAGAAGTTTCCCCACAAAGAAAAACAACATTAAATTCTTGTCTCTCTGGAACTTTCTGGATAAAAAGGAGGAAAAAGTTGCCATGTGTACATTTAAAGTATCAATTAGAGTAAAAAGACACAGGAAATTAGATTTTGTAGTAAATATGGCTGATTTGGTTCAGTCTGAGGAAGCTTTTTGTTGGTCTTTCAAAACTGTGGGTTTTCTGTGGAGTCTGGAAAGATGCATACACTTTTTCTAATCTTGTACAAATAATTACATGATATCATATTGTGTGCAAAAGATAAAATTATATCCTCCTGGTTTCAGCCATGTGTTATATCTGGAAATAATCTAGTCTAGATTCAGTTCATAGACTTGATCTTTAAAACTGTATGAAATGAGAGGAACCAAAAACATTGAATAAAAAGATGAGTTTTGATATTCAAAGTAAAATAATTTTACTTTCAGTCATGTTTTAAATGAAAATAACTGTGTTGTATTGTTGATCGTATACAACAGATGATATAACAATTCAGTTCATGATAAGATCTTCTGAAGATGCTGGAACGTAAATAAGCAAGACAGGAAGTGATTTTCAACCTATATGTGAATATTTTCAGCCCTAAGATGATTCTGCATTTTTGAAACCTTTTGGGTTTTGAAAAGTTTCATATCTTTGTGATGTGAAAAAGACAAATACTGGAACGTGTGGTTGCATAAACCTACAAAAAAGAGAGAAAAACTAGAGCTACAGAATAGAATATAGTGTATATATGGGATTTCACTGCAAATGCAACATATTTTATTTTTCTTCTCATCAGTTTGACAATGTGTATGGTTTTTTTATTCAGTAAAATGTCTTGATTTTACATTTCCAAAAGCAAAAGGAATTTTTTTTCCAATTTAACATTATGACAAAGCAGGTATTTCCTGTGAATATCATTTTATGGGTCAATAATCTCCACAATGTGCTGAATTCCCCGGATGACTTCCTCCAGCGCCCTCCACGACCCCTGACCTCCGTCCACTCTCTGTATTTTCAGTCGGGCAGCCGGAGAACAGGGCCGTTTATCGGATGATAAACTGAGTCTTTGTTTGGCGATAAATACACTCCTCACGCGGACGACCACAGACCAGCTCTTTGTCCGGCGCGAACACTGAAACCCTGTGCAGGGAAACGGGCCGAGACGCAGCCGGGGCGAGAGAGCATCATCATCTATCATCTCTGGCTCTCTCTCTCTCCTCAGTGTGTGTCAGGAGTGAAACCATCTTTTTTTTTTTTTTTTTTTTTTAGTGTTCAAACAATTGAGGGATAGAAGCCAAAAACATGAGATAATAAGTCGACAGAATTATCCAATGAGTCTGAATTTTGACATGTGTCAGTTTAGACTTGATAATAATCATAATAATAATGATAAGAAGAAGAAGAAGAATGATAATAATTATACTGTTCTCTAAAAATTATGACTTTAAAAGTAGAATTGTTGAGTAAAAGCCACAGTTTGAGTTTTATTATAAGTATAATGTATCTCATGAAGGAAAAAAAATCAACAATTGAAAATCTTTGTGTATAATTTGAAGTTATTTCCATTTTTGTGGTTAATGTAGTTTCAGATTATTTTCTTCAGGGGTTTTATTTACCATGTCAAAATTATGACTTTGAAAATAGAATTGTTGACTCATTATCTCATAACTCTGACTCATTAAGCCATAATTTTAATGTAGATTCTAATAACTGCAAGCACATAAATAAATATTTGAAATTATAATCTCTTAAAAAAGTAGTATTTGAAATTTTATAATTACCAAGCCTATTTGGGAGAAAAAAGTGAAAGTGAAAAAAGTGATAATATTAACATATTGTATTTTATTTTTTTGGTTTATATGGTTTTACAATGTTTTGACATGTTTTGTCCCATAATTCTGACTTCATGTCCAAAAACATGCACATATAAAGCCTGACTTTTAACTTGATCATTGAAATTTATAACTCATAACAAAGTATTTTTAATTTATTACTTCATATTTTTGAAAACGTCATAACTTTGCAGTAGTGTCCCATCGACTTGAGATAGTGGAATAGTCACTGTGTTTCATCATTTTTTGTTGTTTTGTTTTAGTTTATAGTTTTACATTGTTGTTTTGTTTTAGATGTTTATTGGATTTGTTTTATTTTTTGTTTTTAGTTTTTTTTGCTGGATCTCATCAGTTCATCCTCATCACAAGATCTAATGTAAAATGAAGTAAAATTCTCTCAAAAATTCTCCTCCAGAAGAAGCCAAATAAAGTTCAGCCACATAAAGTTTAGGTTACAGTGTTGAGAATGAGTAAATATAATATCAAAGGTCATTTTTATTTGGTAGTTTCAGCAACAAAACGGCCTCAGTTTATCACCTGCAGCATAAAAACCATGACCCAGACACATTTTACACCTCACACAGTCACCCCCCCACCCCCTCCATCTTGTGTCTCTTCCAGCATATTTTCTCCTGGGAGACGGCGTCCTCAAACGGCCCGGGGGGGTGGGGGGGGTGTCCTCAGAGCTCCGGGCCCTCAGCTGTCGCCAGGGCAACCGGTCCTCGCCTCCCGCTGGTCTGGAAAAAGGTTTCGCCAGGCCGCTGAGTCATGGCCTGGCAGCCGAGCACAACCTGAGATTAAAACACACGCATAAACAAACACACATACACACACGCACACACACACACACACACACACACACACATACCTACTGGTGTTTTAGTTTTCTCCTGTTTCTTCCTCAAGGATTTTTTTTTTTTGGTCACTTTTATTCTGGAATCTATTTGTTTTTCCTTTTTCAAGTCAAGTGAGTTGCTCGGTTTCCTGCCAGCATGCGCTGACCTCTGACCTTGAACTCATTATTCACTTTATGTTTGTTGGCACATCAGGAGTTTCTTTTGAACCTCACTCCGGGTCCATCGGGGAAGAAAAAAAACAAAAAAACAAAAAACAAAAAGCAGTGAAACGTCTGAACAGTAGGAAAAAAAAATCACGCATTTCTGTTTCGTCTACCACATGTTGTATTGATAATTGACCATTAGGGGGCGGCAGTGTGTCACGCTCCAACCATAGAGCTCCAGACTCGTCTCAGGTCGATAATATCAAATCACGTATCGGTTATCAAACCAAAAGGTCAAACTGCAAACCAACACACTTTTATCATTTGAAAGTCTTTTATTTTAGCAATAAATCAGTGTCAGAGTCCCCAATATAACAACTACAAAAAGTGTTTGATTTGTGGGGTTTTTATGAGGACAAGTAGTTACAGGACTTTATTGTTGTGGATGATATAATGTTCATTAACTTGTTATTAGAGATGAAAAAAAGAGAACCACATTAAATGTTTCTTTAAAATGGCCCCTTTCTGATTATACCGCCTTGAAAATAACTCTAAAATGACACTACATGTAAATCTAGGACTCTAGGAGGTTGTTCCGGCGGGTTTGAATCCCTTAATTTGAAAAGGCAATACATGTTCACTGAGATAAAGGAAAACATGGTTTGTATAAAACAGTTAAAAAAGTCATAAGTCATAATTCCTGATTAGAACAATATTCTTTTTCTTAATCACCCAATTGGGGAACTGAATCCTGACAGTGTGAAGCAGGTTATAGTCCCATTCTTCAATGTTGTTGTTGTTGTAGTTCTGTGTTTCTACCTCTAGTGGGCAGGATGAGCCACAGACATCAGAGTCGGGGGGGGGGGGTCAAGGTTCAGTCCGATCGGTTGGTCGTCTTGATTCCTTCAGGACTCCGGCCGGTCACCTCTCAGTCTCGAGCCGTTGGCGTGAAATGACAACAAGAAGAATCTGAAGACATGCAGATGTTTACTAAACATTAGACACGAATATCCTGGTGTCATTCTCCCCCTGAATTTCCCAGAAAGCCTTGGGGCGACCACAGACCGATCTCAGTCTATTTCCTGCACTTTTTTTTTACTAATCAGCACAAAAATGTTAACATCCTAAACTGAAAAAGGACCCTGGAAAAATATATAACAGATTTTCTGGGTGTAACTTTACACAAGCCACAGTCAGATTTCACCACTTCAGGAGAA
This sequence comes from Istiophorus platypterus, assembly GCA_016859345.1. Lineage (NCBI taxonomy): Eukaryota > Metazoa > Chordata > Actinopteri > Istiophoriformes > Istiophoridae > Istiophorus > Istiophorus platypterus. The sequence continues at coordinate 12,882,226 of CM029131.1, read as the reverse complement.
AACAATATATTCTATAGTCATTCTGAAAGAAGCATCCTTTATTAGAATATATTTGGATGATAACCTTCCATAACTAAACCTAACCCCAAAAAAATGCATGGATTATCATGTCAATTCTCTTAGAAATAAGTGGGAGAGAACATTACAGCCTGGTTTCCTCCAGAAATCACCTCATTTAGAGAAAACAAGACTTAAGACACAAAAGTGTCTTAAGTCGTTCATCAGAGAGAAGAGCTGAACCGAAGTGATGCTTCAGCGCCTTCCCACCGATGGATGACGATTCTTTCCAGACTCTGTTGGGGAAGCCCATGTCAAAGCTGAGCAGACTCGTGCTCAGTTTTAGCTGCAACCAGGCCGGGCAGAGGTGAATGTGCGTGTATCTCGGTGTGCTCCCAAACACCCCGCCCATCCCATCCTCTTCCTGGCTGCGGGCCGCGGCGAGGACCACGCTGCCTTTGACACGGCGCCCGTCCTGGCCCGCGCCCCCCCCCTGCAGAACAAGCCTATGTCTGGCCGCTGATCACAGCGTAATCTGGACGAATCCTCAATCTGTCGCTCAAACACAAATCCCATCTGGCTCATTTGGTTGTTCACACTACAGCGGTGAACAAACCGTTGTAAACCTAACCTGGATAGCGTGGGGGGGGGGGGGTATTACGCTGAGTTATGGCCACTCAGGTGATTTGTGAAGGTCGTCTGTTGTCGCCCGGAGTGTAGAGGTGATGGCATTCTGTCTTCCCATCTCTCCAACACACTTGTACCACAAACAACATTCATCTCGTTAAGTCATCGAGTCTCAGATTCGCCCTTCAAGTTCTGACTTTTATTGAACCGGGAGAAAAAACCCTGCGATCTGAAGGGAGAGAATTCCTCTCATCATCAAGGAAGGTGAATGTCAGACCTGACGGAAAAAACAACCTTTTTTCACTCCTTTTTTTATTGCAGACACCAGGGCTTTAACTGATGACTATTTAATTTACTCGCTAACCTGCTATCCATCAATCCTGGATAGATAACGGGACTATGCCCCGGGTTATGTGGGTCAGACACTATGAAAAAATGGACAGGTTCCATAGTTTCACCCAGCAGTTCCTACAAAGACATTTAGGTTAACATTACAACAACAGTTCAGTAACAAGTGGTGTCCACCATGGCCGAATTTAAAAGGTTGAAAACGGCTGTCAATCAAGCCAAAATGCAGAGGAACAAAATTATATTTTATCACTTTTTTCAGAAAAACAGAGAGCGTAACATTCTGGTTTCACTTTTCAGGGAAGTGTCATGAAATTTGTGCGACAGTGACATTTACTAAAAAACAAACTGCACAAAACTATACAGGTTTATGGTGGGAAACTTAAATCTTTATTTACTTGTATTAAATCATGTGCTCACCTGAAATTTGGAAGTACACAGAGCCTGCTGTGCTCTGACTAAGACTTCTGAGCTAAAGTTGGTTAAAGTTTGAGAAATCAGTTAACTGGAATTAATTTAGAGTGAACAAACTGATTTGATTAATTTGAATTTATTGTAATGTTTACATGAGAGTGGAAAAGGGGTGTAAAATGCAAAAATGGTACAAAATTGACGGTAAACATTCATGTCTCAACGTCTAGAAACACTCTTGTATGCAGACGATATGAAATTATATTTCGACCAAGGAAACAAACAGATTTTGATTTTCTGTTGTTATTGAGCCACTTCGCCCTGTCCATCTCCATGGCGACCCTAAATGTGCCAGCTGCAGAGTGGCCATCTCATGTCCCATCTTTCCCTCCCTAATCCCATAATCCTCTCCCGCCTCCACTCTCATCCCCCCCCCCCGATCGGATTAAGGGCTTCAGGTTTGTAGCGCCTCTGCGCACACACACACACACACACACACACACACACACACTTACCTGGTGGCCTACAAGACAACAGGTTTCCAGAACACAACAGAAGGTGGACTGGATGCAGGTCAGTGATGAATCAGAGGAGTGGCACCCTCCATTCTAAACTTTATTCACATTGACCCTTTAAATTCTGGTTTTTACAAAAAAACCCATCGGTAAACGATGCATTCACAATTTTAAGATACAAACTAAAGAGCTTCGAGATCTTTTTTTGATTAGTAAAAATTTCTGGATACCTGATGAATATTATATGTTCATGTCTGGAGACATCATTGAATTATATGATTGAGACCAAAAATAAAATCTGATAAAAAGTGAATAAATCCGAAACAGAAATCAGATGGGGTTTTTCCCTCAAATATTTATGTTCATTTTTTTCTAGATAATTCTTTATTTTATTCTTTCTTTTTTTTAAAGACACAGGTAAATCAGAAAGCATAGACCTCAGTAGTTTATTTAAACCAACTGGTCATTTTTTCACTCTTATCCTAAAAGGGGAGATTTGCACAGTTCAGTGTGGTTTGCAGCCATAGAGCAAAACTTTTCCACTTTCAAGCCACAGCAAATGAACCAAGTGTCACTTATACAACTTAGTTTAGGATTAGCCTACGTGGGTAGAGTCTGAATTAATCTGGAATAATTAGAGGTCTTTCCACTTCTTTCTTCTTTTTTTTTAATGACTGTGCTTTAATACAAATGGTCTTGGTTTTCTCTGCACAGTTTTGACATCTAGAGCTATCGAGGGCCTTTACAGACTTTTTACAGTAGCATGCTTTTGTATTATTTGTAGTTTTTGTTTAACTGATGAATGGCCAGATATAATCTTTCAGGGAGGGGGGGGCATTATGAGCTACTTAGCCCGCTAATCCCCCCCAGGTCCACCCACTCTCTGTGCGACGTGTACAGACACACTAGAATTCTCCTGAGCTGAAATGGAGATGGTTCTTTGATTCAAACTCTGATTAAAACTTTACATCAAACGAGCATTAAAGTCTGGATCAGGTAATAAAGGAAGGACCCACCTTGAGGCCCTTATGTGATCATTTCCATTTAATTAAGCCGAAGCCGTTGACGGCTCCATCACTTCGGAGTGCGTCTTTAAATCGAAATGTTACTGGAGCAGCTGAAAACAAAACAGGAACCACCTCATGAATTTTATGCATCAAACAGCCGTTATTATTCCATCCTAGTGATATTCCCAGAGATTCTGTGTCAGACACTTTTCTTACCCACCAGGGAAGAGACAGTCTTTGCACCAGAGGAATCAAAAAGACATTCTAATGTGGAGGATGCCGAGGAGGAATGAAGTGCCCCTGATTGCTGGCCATGCTACAAAACATCGTACATTGACATCGGACTTGTTTGTCTCATCCCGCGTCGCCGTCTGTCGAACCCTGGCCGGTCATCAGAGCCATTTATAGCCTGTTAGTCACTTCATTAAGTGAATGAGATCACAGGCAGCTCTCACAGCTGGTGGACGCCCTGGCCACAGAGGACAGAAGTGCCGCTTTTGGCCGAAAAAGCTCCTCCTCCTCAGGCCTGATTAAGGCGCCCTTGTCCCGGATGTGGTTTTCCAGACCTGAGACCGATGTGTCCGAACCGGGCCGAGCGAGTCAGAGAGGCAGACGAGCCTCCGCAAAAAGGTCCGACTGCGGGTGGTGAAATTTCCACCAATTTCTGTCCAAAACTTGTTATTAATTGTTCTTCCTTCCCTGGAGCTGCTCTCTCATGCTCAGGCACAGCTGCTACAGATTGTGTGATTTAATTTCCCTTGGCCCTCAGATTGTGCACAGAAAAATCCTGGATGATAAGTGTGGAATAAAAAAAAATTTAAAAAACGAAATGAAACAATATCATTCACAGTCCAAGTCATACGTCCGAGTCGGAACAGTACCGGCTCCATCACAACGAGCTTCTTAGATACAAACAAAAACAACGTCATGTAACCTGTTCGAGAAAGTGGCAGGTTGCTGATTGACATGGTGTTCAGTAATTGGTGGATCAGGGTGTGTGTTGGGAGCGACTTGGGGGGGAGGGGCCTTGTTAGCTGGGGCAGGGACTCGGTAGCCGCTGGTGTATAACACCTGGAGGACACCAGGACAAGCAAGACGCCAGGAAGGTTTTATGTGACACCACGGGAGCTGATGATCCATTTACCTGTCAAACTCAACCTGATCCGCCCACATCCAGCGACAGGTCGTAACAGCGAAGCTTCGAGCTGCATGGCGGCCCCCAGCATCTCGGCGGCTGCCTGTGTGTGTGTGTGTGTGTGTGTGTGTGTTTGGGAGGGGGGTTACTGATGACAAAGAAACGACGAGCCGCGCTTCATCGAGCTGTGATTTCTAACTGTAATAAAATAAAAAGATATAAAAGGGTTCCCTCATGTGGCTGATTTGTAAAATTAGGACACTTTAAACAGAACATTTTTCAAGTCAAATTCCCCCAAAATTTTCAAGCTCTAGTTGGGATCCCAAAGCTTTTTTTTTTTCAAAGATTCTTAAAGAAGCTAAGGCTAAAATCTCAGAGTGAATTGAGCATTTTGTTTCCTCTGTGGCGCGACAGAGTTCTTAGAACCTCATTAAGTCGATCGCCTTTCTGTCGTTTATTCAGGTGCCGACTTCGCCATCCCACCGTTATCTCGAGATGCTGTGATGCTCATTTCACTCACGGGACTTTCCAGAGTGGCTGACGGACGGGTTCATCAAGTTGCTTTTAATCTCGCTGAAGAGCTCCCCGGCCGATTCCTACAATGGTAATGAGCTCCCCTTGCTTCTTTTCCAGGTCCTCGCCGCGGTGGAGGCCGCTCCCTGTCGCCAAAAAGGTCGGCAGGTGCGGTCAGGGGTCGTCCACACGTTCTTGGGTGAGTCATGGAAGAGTCTCCATCCCTGGAGCACGTCAGGAAGAGAGCTTCACCTAAACCGAATTCAAATTCTGGCCAAGAATTCAATTTTTGTTTCAGCCTCGGCTCATTGAATCTGCCTTTAAAAACCAAAATTACTCACATGGTGATCATGTCCGATGGCTTCTCAGGCTGAAATTCCTGCAGTGCCCATCAATTTAATATAGTTTTCAATTTTACATCAATTTCAAATATACAAAGCTTTTATTTTCAACTTTGTGTCCTCAGTCAGTATTTTAAATTTCTACACAGAGGTTTGGCAGAAAGTTTGTGGATGAGTAGATTAGATTTAGCTCGATATCAGGAGCTGGGATTTCCAGATCGGATTAGATCAGGTGGAATTTTGTGCAGACATTCCTGGTCTGAGGATGGATCCTGGGTCTGAGGATGGATCCATAAAGAAACTTATTTTCCTTTTCCCAGTTCGAGGCGGAGGAACGTGAATAGTGTGGTTGAGTCCTGACCCGACCCCATCCTCTGCTTCTGGGATGAGCCGGGGCCATGATTTCGACCCTGCCACCCCCCCCTGCAGGCTGCACCACCTGCAGGGGGGGGTGGCCACCAACTCTGCTTGGTCGACAATCACTTCAGCTCATTAAAAAACCATCTCAGTGCGAGAACGTTTCCATAAATATTGGGACTGTGTGTGGGGTGTTTGGTCCAGAGGTGAAGCAGCTGTTTAACCTTTTTATCGAGCTTTAATTCTCTCTTGGCTTCACCGGCTCATCCGGTCGCGTGAGATTTATGCGAGTCCAGGTCACTGCAGAGGTTTTGGCAGGTTTTAGCACCCACCCACACACACACACACACACACACACACATTGACTTCTGGTGGTTAAAATGAGCAGATTTCCCGTTTTCTCATCAATCACAGCTGATAATCGGGATTGAGGGGGTGGGTGGGGGGGGACCTCTGGAGCGAATGAAGGCCAAAAAACATTTTGCCTGGCGCAGCCGGGGGGCAGCGGAAGATTGATGGTGATGGAGGCGACTTGCCGAAGCTGAAGGTGAGCGGACGGACACTGACAGTCAAAAAAAAAACATGAAACTTTTGATCGGATAAGTTCAAGAGCCTGGACGTCGTCTCGGATCCAGATTTACACCCTGCTTCAACAACTAAACTACACACACTCTCACACACACAGACACACCTCTCCGTCTGTCTCCCTGTAATTCACACGTAACAATTATACTGTTTAATTACTGTGTGGTAATGAACAGAAATTATAAATTAGCATAAGAAATCGCTCACTCCTGCAGGAACTCATTTATCGCTGCTTTTAAACTCCCACAGGCGGTCCAGAAGGGGGGGTGGGTTCCATGGGGAACCCCACCAGACAGAAGGGCGCGTGGGTAATTGGCGTTGCACCGAAGTGGTCCACGGCAAAGCTTCAGAGATAATGATTTAACAAAGGAGACTGTGCAGGGAGGATTCAGCTCCACAAACAGAATCACATTACCTGGACAGACTCTCTGCATCTGTCTCTACTGATCGATCCCTGAGTGGGGGGGTGGGGGGCCAGAGATGAGATTTAGCCCCCAGCTGTAATGAACCTGTCTTTGCACCAAAGTAATGGCCTCAGACCAGAGAGGAGAACGCCATCAGAGACGGGGTTCACCTTTAAAAATAAATTTAGGCTGCATTTTAAAGCTGCAGCCACTTTTCTCCAGCATTTTAGAGGGAGAGTCTCCATGAGAAAACATCAGAGATTAATCTAAAGCTGCATTCAGCCGCTGCTGCTGCTTAAAAACAGAGCGACAACCACAAATACTGAAAGTGACAGAGATTGAAGGAAAGGAGGCAAATTTCTCCTTAAAATTAGTTGCTTGAAAGCTGCAGCATGTGTTTTTTTTCCCCCTAAATGTTTTGGAGATATTTTGAAGTTGTGATTTTAAAGCAGCATCAAGGAAACTTGGTGGCACAAAAAGTTTCAACATTTTAAACAGTTTGTATGTGGTTTTAAATTAAATAAAGTTATAATGTAATAACATATGATAAACACATATCAGAAAGGTTTCCTAAAGAATAACTTGATGCCTTGTAATGAGGGGGAGATATGTCTCAATAAGTCCAGGAGCTAAAATGATGACGCTTATTCCATTTTTGACTCATCACCATCGGCTAATAGCTCTTCACAGCGTCAGCTGCAGCGGCACGATCTGTCGCGAGACGGACAAGGAGAATCTGAAGCCTCGTCCTGTCGTGGGAACACTGGAGGCTGAGGAGTTATTCGCAGCAGCTCCGACTAAACCGTGAATCTATCAGACGTAAATCGGTCCCCATGTCGCCTTAAACAGCCTTTTTACAAGGTTATTCCAGGAAACTATTCAGAGTGAGGAGAAAGCTGTTGTTTGATTTGAGTGAGCTGTAAAAGTATTTCACCCCTGCGGCACAGAGACGCCCCTCAACTGATGAATTTGTATCATTTGAATCTGCTGCCAAACACCGTACATCCAGCGTCATTACACTCCGTTAATCATCCTGTCTCCGGTCCGAGTGTCCTTGAGCAGAGCCCAAAATCCCTTCCTCCTGCTCCTCCCTGGAAGTTTCCCCGGGCAGGAGGCGGCAGAAGACGGATGCCGGAGAGAAAGCGACGGGCCGCAGGGGATCCGGGGCGGAGGAACGGTAATCATTTAGTGGGGATTTGGGGGATTTACGGATTTAGGGGGCCACCCTCCAGAAAAGTGGCGTCGTTTGGTTTCATCGTGATCGCAGCATTGGCTTCTCCGCATTTCTGCGTGTCAGTTTTTGCAGCTGGATAAGACGAAAAACGAAAACGCTGATGAGCAGGAAGGTCAAAAAGAAAACGCAAGTAATTCCAAAAAGGCTGTGGGATATTCAGCCTTTTTCACTGGAATGATTTTTGTTTTTTGCTCCAATTACTCCAGATTTTCTAAAATATCACAAGGAATCAAAACTAAATCCAATGCCCTGGGATGAGGGAGGCTGCAGGTTTCAGGTGTGTGTCTGCCTGGATGATGCAGGCCTCTGAACCTCCCGCCGCGGCTGTGCTCAACGACGAATAAGCGTTTTCCTGCAAAAAACACAAGTTCTCGGCTTCATGCAGACAACAGCCTCATATTCCGGGAAGATAACGATGCAGTTTGTCTGATTTCCACTCGACACCGTCACGTCATGTTTCCGTCAACCCCCAATACTAGAAATACCTGAAATATTCGATGCATTGGACAAGGCCGCTTTAGAAACATGAGGGGTCAGAATATTAGAGATGCCGTCACCAAACCATGTCCTCAGCGCTAACCGTTATCATTTAATTAATGCCCCTATGAACATTATGGGTGTCATAAAAGGCAACGTTACGGCGGTGTAGGATTACATCAGGGTCGGCTCATAAAATGGACGCTGGGTTCATAGGAGAGCAAATTCAGGTTGTTTTTGAATCTCAGTATTTGTTTCTCCAGTCAGGCGACAGGAATTAACCCTTAAGCGATGTGATCACCTAAGTTCTCCACAAGTTCAACCATCGGTCTTTGCCTTTCTAGTACATGATCGTTTGGAGATTTTCTGTTATAACTTGAGAATTCCCACAACAGGAACGACAGGGTCTCCATCTGCAGGCCTTAGGCCTTTTCTGTCTTTTGCCCCTTTTTTTTCCCAGCACAAAATTCTTCACCACATTTTACATGAATTCCTGCATTTGCATTTGTCTGAAACGAACCAAATTCCTGGCGTTTCTTCCCCACAACCAAGCCAGGCTGACAGGCGGACGCCCGGTCATTCTGATGCAAAGCGAGCGGCGCCGATAGCGAGGCTTCTCGGTAAAGCCGTGAATAGAAAGCTCCTTTTCAGATCCCACGGTTCCCATTCAGCCCCCCCCCCCCCACTCCCCTGGGATGAATAGATGCGTCAAATCCAGTCTGGGGTCTCGAATAAGAGCTGAACCTCGGGGCTGAACCTCGGGGCAGTAACGGCCGCTGCTCTCTCGCCGCATCCAACAGAAAACACACCTACCTCTTTATGCAACCCCAGGCTTTTTGTGCCAAACTTCTCGGAAGGCGTTTGCATTATCCGTCATTTTAAAAAGACTCTAAGGCTTATTGTTTGTATCGAACTCTTAATATTCAAGAGATCTGCTTAACATACAAGTATAAAAATACTGACTGTTTGTGTGAAATCCCCTTAAACAATATCTTGCATCACAAAAATCAAGCTCCAGGACCAGATCTTATCACAACAACAACACTGGCAGGTTTTCTTCCAAAGTTACATAAATGTAACTGCTTCTGTGGTGATAAAATTCAAAAATAATTATGGTTTCTGCTTTTTGATGATGATGTAGTACGATCTGCTTCTTGCAGTTTGACATCTCAACAACAATCTGATGCTTTGACATAAGATTTTGCCTAAAAAATGAATCCCACTGACTATTAAACTCTTCCTGCACCGCCAACATCACGTTGTATTTTTGTAATTTGTAATTATTATTTTTTTTATGAATGAAAAGTCTCAACAGATACTGGTTGTTTCACCAGTTGATCTATTTTCCAGATATAAAGAGCCATGAGCCGCTTGGTCAGCGTCACTTTAGAGAAGCTGGAACCATTCATTATTTTCCCCCCGTCAATGACTCAGATGATTAATCAATAAATTACTCAGCTAATTGTTTCAGCATTACATGCGTCCTGGAAGTTTTCCGGAGAAGGGAAAGTAAAAGGATTGTTTCCCATAGAGAGCTGGAAACATTCTGATTTGAAACAGATGGTGGAGGTTTGACAAGTTTTGTTTTTTTTTTCCAGTTTCCAACCACATCTTGTGGTCTTCCTCAGCGGACGGAGTCTGAGATGAGGATGCAATTTGCTCGTTTTAATTTGTTCCAAGGGTAAGAATTAAATTTTTATGTGCAAGATGAAGGACATGTTTGCAAATTAACACTGAAAAGAGCAGCAGAGAAAAGCGAGTTTGTGACGAGTCAGACTTTCAGGGAATGATATGAAAAAAAAAAGAAAAAATTCCCAAACAAAGCTGTAATTGAATCCGGCGCGGATGCAGAAAGTGGTTGGGATGCAGACTGTCGGGGGCGGCAGGCTTTTCGTCATGTGGAGTAAATGAGAAACTTCAGTCTGACTTATTTGAGCCGGTGGCCTCTGGAAAACGTGAGAAAATCCTTTTCTATAAAGGTGAAGGTCCAAGGTGACTTCATCCTACTGTCACCTCATAACTCACCTCACAGGTATCCATCATCCCCCGACCCCCGAGCCCCACCCGCCCACCCCGGCCCCCCGGCGGTGCAGAAAGACTCCCAAGCTGCCGGGGCATTCGTGATTCATCATGGAGGACAAGAGGCAGGGAGATGATGGCCGACGTTTCCTGGAAAATCAGTAGAGTTTGGGTCCAGCGTGAAAGGACCTGAGCTGAATGGGGGCGAGTGATTTAAAAGCGACAAATCAAACCAGAGTAAAAACCTTCAGACGGGGAAAGTGACTGAAATAATAAGAAGAAACGTTTGTTTTAATGTTCCTGAGAAAAATGTGACACGTATGAATCAAACACTTTGACTTTTATGAGATTAATGAGGGTCTCGGCCTCAACAGGAGTCGGACTTCTCTCCTCTCCAGTTGTTGCTGGCTGCTCTAATTTCTAATTAGCTGCCTTGTTGGAAACTTTGGGTGCAGCCTTTTATAAGCTCCCTCAGGCTTGACTGTGGGGGGGGGGCAGAAAGGCATGATTGTGCCCCGCTGCACCATGTGGTACTTTTTTTTCCCGAGAGTCCGTTTTTTACAGCTCTCCTCAGTGAAGCAGATCAAAGTGATGTTTAAAGTTCTTCTCTGAGCTGCGGTCGACTCTCTGGTGCGTTTGAGGTCCCTGCTCTCCGCCGCCTTAAAGGCTTCGATCTGATCTTCTGCACGCCACAGTGGATCCGCTGGGTCAGAGTCGGGGCTTCGACGGTGGCATCGCCTCTTATTTTTTGTTTCTGGTGTAACTTCCATAAAAACAGGCAGCGTGGTGATCATGCAGCACCTGGCCAGGTGTGCTAGGTTCATCTTCTCTCCTCAACCTCTTTTTTTTAAAACTTTTTTAACAACTATATCTGTCAGTTTTTCGAGTGAAAGAAAAGGAAGCAGAGTTTGCACCGTAAATCCCCTTTTGCACATTTCACTGCATCGAGACAACAAAGCCACACAATAGCCACAGCTCTAAGCCAGGAGGAGGCTCTTGTTCTGAATGAGGGTTTAAGGTTTGTTTGTTCTGGTCCGAATCATTTGACCAGTGGCTGAGTTTGATGCTTTTTTTTTTCCACGGTTCAGTTTCGTTCCATTGAAATAAAAGCGATCCCAGATGCATCGCTGCTGCATTCAGGTCACGTCAGAATTACTGGAATTATGACAACAGCTTGTAAATAGCATTCACATTAACGTCTGAGTCGTAATTACAACTTGGAAATTCTGATTTTCTGTTATTTCAATCCTCACTCAACCAACTCTATAATCGTACAAATTTTGATTGAAAAGTTTTGAATTGAATTGAACACAGCGCTGAAGATACATGAGAAAAAAAAAAGCTCCTCTCATTGTTTAGATGTGTCTGAGGAGGCTGGGAGGGAGAACCTGTCTGCCCACATATCAGAAAGACTTTATCCTCAGTTAAGGATTTGATTTTCGCTCATCAGCATCCCAATAAGTGTGCACCTGGATACTGAAGCCGCTGAGGTTGGGGCGGATCAGGGATGTGCTTGTAGGGAAGAGAAGGATCCAATCAGAGCTCATTAGGAAAAGGGAGGCGGACGGCGAGGAAGCAAACCAACATCCTTGAGGCCGAGAAGGTGAGGATGGAGGCTAGTGATGGACGAGAGGTGGAGGGGAGGCCCGTCGAGCCCCTGCCCTCATCAAACTCTGTCGCCACCTGGAAGTAAACCAAGCAGGACGTCATTTCCTCTCGTGACCTGTTGCGTCAAATCAAACAAAGGAGGCGAATGAGCCCCTGCCCTCATCAAACTCTGTCGCCACCTGGAAGTAAACCAAGCAGGACGTCATTTCCTCTCGTGACCTGTTGCGTCAAATCAAACAAAGGAGGCGAATGAACCGGTCTGACCCAACAGGACTGAACCACACAGATTTGGCCTAAACATGTAGGAACCTGCTCGTTTGACGTATTCTGAGGCCTTAACTTTTCAAATTCCTCCTTTTTGTCCCTTTCAACCTTTAATTCCAGTTATTACCATTTCATGTAATGAGCTTAAGGAGCAGCAGCAAATATTTTCTGTGTTTTTTCGGTCTGGATTTAGCCTCTAAGGCTGCCTGAAGCTGCCCTGACCTTTTTTTTTTTTTTTACCTCATAGGTTTGACAGTTTCCTTTAAACACAGTCCTCTCTGCTGCTGTCCACATATCTACAAAAAGGCTTTAAGGTTATAGAGATGAAAGATTTCAATGGAAAAACCGACGTGTCAAAGACGCTGCTAAGTTCTGAGTGAACACACTTCCTCCGATACAGATAAAATGTCTACGACTGATGATGCTTAACAGGTCGTCCCCAATAAACTCAGACAAGGCAGTGGACATGGTGGATGGGATCTTATCTTATCTCATTTCTGGACGCTTACGACTTCAGAAGGAACCAGTGAGTTCAGAGCTGAGAGCCACGGGCGCATTTTCTAGCTTCGGTCTTTCCCTGGGATTTATCTCCAGCTTTCAACGCTCAAATGCTCCAGCGGAGCGGCTCAGTGGCCAGTGAGTGAGTGGAAAACGTCCTCTGGAGAACGAACGGGAGCAAATAAAGGGCACAAAGTATTAAAGACGGGCGACTCGTAGCCACTGAGCAAGGGACGTACAGGCAGGGAGCAGAAGCCATGTCCCACCTGCGCAGATAGATGTTGTTCACAGGGCAGCGTTTCCAAACGGTTGAATATTTCCTGAGAAGCTTTTCGGATGCAGACCTCGAGAACTGTGATTAGTCGGCTTGATAGCGACGCATTACCAGCTCCTCCTCCTCCTTCACCGCCGCTGCACAGACCGTCTCCTCCAACGTCTTCTTTTCGTTTCTGCATCGCAGTAGATTCAGAGAAACTAGAACTACTGCTCAATGTCCGTCGGTTCCGACTCCCTCGAGATCCACTCGTTTTCAGTTTCCACATGGTGGCTTTTAAACGCCACTGCCAGATAGTGGTTTGGTGGTGTAACTGCAGAGCGACACCGACGCTGAAGTATATAGGCTCACGACGGCATAGAAGCATAGATCCAGCTTTATATGGTGGAGAGGACGTATCATTTGAGCGGGTTTGTTGCATAACATGAAAGAGGAAAGTCTATTACACTGATTAAAACTGTTTTTTTTCCTCTATTTTGGTTTTGGAAGAAACCAATTAACTCCAAAGCAGCTTCTTAAAGTGTTTCTAAAAAGGCATCATTATCATTTAAAGTAGGAATCTACATCAAATACACTCTCATCAAACTCTGTATAAAGAGTTGCTATGATGATTGGCTGAGATTAGGATCAGAAGTGAAAATACATCAATTTTTTTCCTTGCATTTCTGTGTATGTAGAATTAACCTCAGTGTGAAATTCTCATATTTTTTTATATGCGTACCACAGAAGAACTTGCCCCCTCTCAAAAACAAGCTGCTTCCTCCTCTTCTTCCCCTGTTGTTTTTGCTATTGTTGTTGTTATTATTATTGATGGTGTCACCCGGGCCCCGGTGGCGATGGCGGCGGCGGAGGGATTTGGGCTCGCTGACAGCGTTTAATCACCAGACCCTCCGATGAACCGCGCCTCATTAGCGGAGGGCCGTCCAGCTGCACGAGCCATTTACCCTTCAGCTTCACTCAGCCTTATTTATAGAGGCCGCTCGCAACACACACATTTACAGAGAACAGTCCAGACAATGTGTTGATCATTACTTACTCCAAAGGCAGCTTTATTGTGTTTATTTTCTGCTTTCTTTGTTTTAATGCCCTGGTTATGGAATCAGCGTCCAGTCTTATTTAGTTTATCCCTAATAGAAAGATAAATTCAAAACGAAGCAGTAAATGTTGATTTCATTGCAGTTTCGAGTGCTGTTTTTTCAGCTTCCTCTAACGGAGATGTGATGTACGGCTGCAGAGCTGCGTCCTGTTGTCGTTTCTCTCAACTAAAGTGAATCTGAAGCGGGTGGAGGAAGAAAAAGGGCGGGGCGGGGGTTGGGCAGAGGGGTGGGTCGTGGAAGTGGGTGGAAGGAGTGGAGAACAATGCAGGGATTGGCTCACACGGCCAAGCCCGTGTTCCGAGGTGACTCCGTGGCAAATCGGGCGACCGCGCCGCCATACGTTTACGCTTTGTTTCGGTTGAGAAAAGGCTGGAAGTGTCGACAAGTGTCGTCTGAGGCGTCATGGGGCAGAAAAACAGCTCCTGCCACTCCAGTGTCCTGGAGCCTCACCAGGCCTCTGATCCAGGCTCAGTTGGATCAGTTCTTCCCCTTCAGATCTCTATCCAGGTTTTTTGGTTTTGGGGGGTTTTGGTCTTTTATTTTGAAAATACTACTCACAGCACACAGAGAGCCCCTCTTTGTGCTCTGGCCATTGTTGGGCCGGTATCACGTAGTCAGATCCAACAGTTTGTGGAACTAATGAGCCTCCATCCATCCATCCATCCACCCATTAAGCCATCCATCCATCCATCTGTCCGTCCATCCATCCATCCATCCGTCCATCCATGCATCCATCCATCCATCCATCCATCCATCCACCCATTCATCCATTCATCTATCCATCCATCCTCCATCCCTGTTTTTTTCAGCATATCTGATCACTTACTTTCATTCAGCTTCATCTGAGTGACTGTTCTCAGAAAAAATGTATATATATATATATATATATATATATATATATATATATATATATATATATATATATAAAGGCTTTTGATAAAAACACAGATACACTAGAGAAGGATGAGTAGTAGAGTAATGACTAATAGATTACTTGAGTGTTTATTCAACAATAGGAGCTGATGAGTGAATAAAGTCATGGAGAGCAAGTACAATGCTGCAGTCGGGGACTCTACAGTACATGGACTTGTGCGTGTGCGTGTGCGTGTGTGTGTGCGTGTGTGTGTGCGCGCGCGTGTGTGTGTGTGTGTGTCTGCGCTTGGCCCCGCCCCCCTGACGTCACCCACTCCCATCCGACACCGCCGCTCTCCTCCAGTCCTCGGTTAGACCGGAGCGGGGGACGGTCAGAGGCCGTGCGCGCCGGTTCATCCGCCACCGTCTAAACCGAGAGGAAGAAGCAAACTTCTGGGGCCGGAGGCTCTTACCTGCTCCGTTCACTTCCTCTTCCACCTGTTATTTTTTGTTTGTATTTTCTTCATCTCTGAAGACAAATGCCACGACGAAACTGGAGGGACCGAGGAAGAAGTGACGGCGCGCACGCTCCCATCGGCTCCTCTTCAGCCTCCGCTCTCCTGGCACCTTCCCGGAGCGCTCGGGCTTCCAGCCAGACGGAGGTCGGTTCACATTAGAATCAAATTTAGACTTCATTACTCCTAATGATCTCTTCCACTAATTAGTCCCACGGTTTCATTGTTGATTTAGAGGAAAAACGTGTAGAGACGAAATTCGGCTTCACTCACAAGAGAAATCTCAGTAGTTTTCCCATAATATTCCCATGATATTCCTAAAACATTCCTCTATACCTCTGCTCTATACTGATTCCCTGCGCTGTTATGTGTCTTTGCCGCTGCACAGTGAGTTTATAGCTACATTAATTGTACATTAGCACTTTTTATGAATAATTGATGCTTTTGGTGATTGTGTTTTAATTTTTAATGTTTTTATTGCTTATCATTGGGTTTTATGGGGATTTCTGTGTAGTTGTTGTAATGTGCCCTCACCATTAATCCCAGTTTTACACTCAGAGCCCCGCTGCCTTTTCTTTCCGTCCTTCCTCTCTTTCATTTCCTCCCTTCATCCATGTTGCTGTGAATATTTACCAGCTTTCACAAATTAGCGTGGAAACGCGCGCGGTTGCGGAGGGAAGCTCAGCTGCAGACGGAAAAATAAAAAGTAAAATAAAAAACAATCACTGGAGATGATTAGTCGATAATTAGCGCCTATTGTCACGTGTGCGCACGCGGGGAAAGCGCGTGCACGCGTGCGTCTCCTTAGCCCTGCCAATAAGGTCATCTGATAAGCTGAAAATCCCTCTCTCTCTCTCTCTCTCTCTCTCTCTCTCTCCCTCTCTCTCTCTCTCTCTCTCCATTAGGCAGCCTCAAGGTTTCAATAACACTCACTCACTCACTCACTCACTCACTCACTCACTCACTCACTCACTCACTCACTCACTCACACACACACACACAGGGTCTAAGAGGAATGTGTGTTTCCTGGCCTTCCTCTTTCTTCTCCTCTCCTCGCTCTCTTCTTTCTCTTTTTCCTCTTTCGGTTACTTACTTTTTCTTCATCCTGCCTCTTCTTCCTCCCCCATTCTGCTGCCTCCCTTCCCTTTCCTTCCTCACCTCCTCCTCTTCCCCTTGCCTCCTCCTTGTTACTCCCCCTCTCTCATCTGAAGATTCTCCCCTTCCTCCCCCATCCACTTGTCTCCTTGCCTCCTCTCCATCTGATCTGCCTCCCTATTCTTCCCTCTTTCTCTTTCTCATTCATACATCTTCTCCTCCTCTCTAATCATCTTTTTCTTTCCTCCTCCTCCTCCTCCTCTTCTTTTTCTACCTGCTTCCTCATCTATCCCCTTTTCTCTTCCCTCTTTCTCTCCTACTTTGCCCCCCTCTTCACATTCACCTCCCCTTTGCTCTATATCTACTCCTCATCTCTCTTTCCTGTTCCTACTCCCTTTCTTTATTTTCCTTTACTTCTTCCTCCTGCTCATCCCCTCTTCCTCCTATGAATCTTCTTTCTCTCTTTTTCTCCTCTTCCTTCTCCTTTTCAAACACTTATTTTACTCCCCTTCATCCCTTCTTCTCCTCTCCCCCCTCCTCCCCCTGCTCCTCACCCTCCTCTTCTCACCCTCCTCTTCTCCCGCTCATTTCATCTTCATCGTGTCTTCCTCACCCCCCCTTTTTTCTTCTCTTTCCCCCAGTCTCCTCCTCCTCCTCCTCCTCCTCTCTGTCAACAAACACATGAGCACAAACTGATGGGAAAGTGACACTAATCACCCACCACACACACACACACACACACACTCACACACACACACACACACATACACACACGATCTATTGTCTCTACCCCTGAGGCCAAGCCTGAAAACTAGCATGTCGTCCTTTTCTAGCTCCATGTGAAGTTGCGCTCCATTTTGTAGTGAATGGCCACTTGGCACAACAAACACACACACATACACACACACACACAATGTATAGATTTGAATCAGCACACCGTCCTTTACACACCTGCAAAACAAACCACCTCTGTGTCTCGAGGTTTTATTTTCTTCCGCTGTGCTGATTGAGGCCCTGGATCGAACTCGTCAACATATGTTCTGTGCTGATTACACTCACGATGCTTTGCCGCCAGTGAGGCACCGATGGCCCCGGCGGCATCCGATGAGCCCGGCCCGAACGGCGCTCACGATAACTGACAGTCTCCGTCTCGCGGTGTCTCGTGCGTCCATCTTGTGGGACTTGTGGCATCAGCTACGTCTGACAGGGAGACTGAGATGTTGGGAGACGTGTTCCTGATGGCTGCAGTTAGTTATCACTGGTATAAACAAGGCTCTAAACGCAAAGCCTTCGGGTAAACACACAAAACGCTGAGCGTTGCTGGTGTAAACTATCCAAACATTGTGCCCTAGAGATATTCTACCCTAAGTAAAGGGCTGTTATTTTCATCACTGATTAATCTAATAATTATTTTTACTCAACAAACCATTAAATCCTGGAGAACACGACAGCTTCGTTATTTGTTCTGATCAAGAAAACGGTTTCAAACCCCAAAATATTTCAGTTACTATGATGTAAAACCAAGAAAAGCAGCACATTTGAAAACAGTTTTGTTTGAAAAATGTCTTGAATTAGTTTGCAAATAACTTTTTTTTCAATTGACTAATCGCTGCAGATCTAATTGAGTTCAGGCTGCTGCCAAAGGCTAAAGACTCTGAAAATGCTGCAGTTTCCCTAGAAATTAAGTTTCTATGCAATTAAATATAAACAATGAATATGTTCTAAGGAGGGTTTTGTCTGAGCGTAACGAGGACACGTCGTCGTACGACCTTTGGCTGATCTTATTCGTACCTTAGTTGTGTGTGTGGCTACGACACCACCTGCTTCCAGCGGAGATAACTGCCTCCGGTGGTGAGTTCAAGGACCCTCGGAGAGGACAGCCTCTGGGCCTCATTTCCATCCAATTCGTGCTTTTCACCCGACATCGAACTGAAAAGGGGGTCAAATGATAACAGACTAAGACCAGATTGATCAAAAATTAAACAGAAGTGTCCCTTTAAATGGTTAAAATGCAATAAACGCACATTAACACACATCATCCCTGACTCGTGTTCCCACTCCATTTATCAGCATTATTACGTCACCAGTTTAAAAATATGCTAAACCCTTTTCATGGAATTATAAACGCTTGTTCATGTGACAATTAGCTGCTTTGACATTTTCCCAGATTTTATTCCATTAACAGGCTTTTAACACATTCGCGGTCCATTTACAAAAAGACGCTTTTATCACATCATCCATCGGTTGATGCTTGATAATATGCCACTTGGCTTTTTTTTTTTTTTTTTTCCTCTCGCAGAAAGAGACACGGGAGCTAAATTGCCTAATGTTGAATATCAAACTACCTGCCGCCCGATGCAGACGCGGACCCGCGGACCCAACGCCGCCTCGAAAATGCTGCTCTCCCCCAAAACTGTCGGCAGCTGAAGAATCTCCCTCGCCCACTTACTGGGCTCATTTGCCTCCGGGTTCGTCCTGAGTGGAGCCAGGAGGGACTGTAATAATCCCTGGATTAATTTCTCCATGTTGAGCTTCTCTTGTTGAGCTTTGAACGCCACAGACTAATGCTCTTGACCACAAATGCCAAGTGGAGGGTTCTTTTAAATTAATTATATTTTTTACTGCAGGTCAGATATCAGCAGATCTGCGAGGTTAAAAATAAAAAGACGAGAGGGAGACGGGATTAAATGAGTCTCTACTTACATCTTGTGCAAAATATTTCTTAAAGTTTTTGCCACGTTCCACTGACGTGTGTCTAAAATATGAGGGAAATGAAGCTTTGAACATCTCAGAGGATCTGCTGCTTTGCACCAATTTGAGCCTTTGATAAATGCGAGTTTATGAAGCCGTATTGTGTGTTTCTGAGGAAAGTTTCAGCTTCAAAAAAAAAAAAAACCCTCATCCTTCATTTTTCATAATTCTTTGTAAATTAGCAACAGCTTGGGCTTCGATTTATCAGACGTCTCACTGTGTCTCAAAGGCGCATTAGTGACAAGGGCCTTTCTTTGGGGGGGGGGTGCTCACAAAAGGCGCTGGAGGTCGGAGACTCCACAGGGCGCCACTTTATCAGAGACTTAAAATTCAGGTGTGGACACAGAGGCTACAGACAAAGGGTCCTTCACCGTTGCCTCCTCCGTGATTGAAAAACAACCTGCATGGTTTCCTCTGTCACGTTCTCCTCAGACTGGCTCTGGACCCCGAACGGGATCAGTCTTTGAGTTTTGGCAGCGCTGTAGGAAATCTGGTCTAAAGTCCACAGCGGGGAACGAAGTATCTTCATCCAGGGGCAACGGTTTTCTCAACTGATGGCGTTTTCGGGGCGTTTTACCCCAGTGATTGGACCTTTTTTATTATGTTTAGGCATCAGACAAAAGCTACAGTACTGTGGTTTCTCATGCAGGCCTCTAGGGATCATCTACGGTGGCCCACAGGGGACAGTGGTTAAACCCACCTGTGATTAAGTGAACTTGTTAGGCATCGAAGGTGAAACTACTAAGAATAGCTGAGTGTTTTCTTTAGTCCTTTTGAGTTTCACCTACAAACACCCCCCCAAACTCCTTTTAATTTCTGCTGCTTCTCACCAGTGCTAAATCGCAGGTGTAGGCGTACGCCCCGGTGCATGCTGGGAGCAGAGCACTAGCAGAGCGGGCCGATCCGGCACCTGACTCTGCCCCTGAGTTCAGGAGCCGAGTGAAGCAGCGCTTAGATGGTCTTTAGACGAGGACCCGGGAGGGCTGCAGCTCCGCTGCACCGACTGCACGGGTTCGGTTAAACAGTCATGTTTGCGTCATTTGGTTTGTTTTATCTCGGCGGACTTTAACGAGAGAGAGAGACCGAGCCCATGCGGACGCGGCTAATCAATAATCAGGAGACACTGAAGAAACACCTAATGAGGTTTTATCATCAGGAGGGAAAACAGAAGTGATTGTTCAAAATTAAAACCTGAGGAGACTTTTTTCAGAGCTAAACAGATGAACGTTAATAATATTTGATTTTGTTTAATATGCTCCCAAAGTTGTTTTCATTTCATCTTATCAACTGATGGTTTAAGAATCGAGACTGGGGCTGAGCAAAGGAGGCGTCTTTGGTTTGTTTGATCTGGATTCGAGAGAGTTTTAGCCCTGCGGCCTCCGTCTTTGATCTGGGATTACCGCCTGTTCGGACGCTCACAGAGGAAATTTCGACGGAAGATTCGATTTAAATATTACATACTGTTGGTTGAGCTTTAATCTCTGACACGATGGGCTTTGTTTCTTTCCGGCCGCGCTAACAGGTTCTGCGCCGCCGCCTCTCACTTCTCCGATCCCGTAATCTGCTCATTTTGAACGGCTGCGATGGCGACGCGATAAACCGTCTCCGGCAGCCATACGCACGCCGTAGACGGTTATTATAGCAGCATTCACCCAGGGATTAGGACCAGTCGACTCCTGGCTAATTAAGCCTTCCACTCCCTGGCGTCCTCGCCGCTCCTTCACTCTTCCAGCTCGACCGAAGTGAGTTAATGATTTCGCCGACTCAGATACGAATGCACCAACGGGGGAAATTATATATACATATACGTTCCTGTGTCCAATTTTGAGGAAGGCTAACCCACAAGCCCTCTGGCAGTTTGCTGCAGATCCCCTTGAAAGCTCCTTTTTTTTTAGCGTTTCCTCTCTGTAATTGAAATTTCTCTGCTAATGTGAAGTAAAACAAAAGTAAAATGGAGTTCATTTCCCCAGATGGCGTGTCTACTTGTGTTATTATTCCGTGTCTCTGGAGCCCGAAGGGTCCAGTCTGTAAAAGTCCCACTTTCCCAGACAAGGTCACGTGCGGAGCCTCAGCTTCCAGGAGGCCGAGCTCGGATGCGGAGGGGTCGTCCGGAGGGATCTGGTTCGCTCTCAGCCGGGCCTCCCGCCGGGCCCCCCGTCCGGGAGAGCAGCAGCTTCCGGTTCCCCGAGTTTTTTTTTCCCCTTCTTTCTGTTCCTCTGTATCTGTCCGAGCCGTCCTCGCATTTACTGGGAACTGCCTCGAGGTTGCATCAAAAGGGACGTCGTGGCGTCGTCGTCTGCTGGCGCGTTATCGTTCGCCGGCCTCGGCCGCCCGCCAAACGGTCGATTTTTAGTGGGCGGAGGATTTTTTTTGTTTTCTTTTGTTCTTTATCGACACACTCCCTGACGCTCCCGGGAGAAAAGGGCAGGATGAAGAAATGTCACCTCGGTGGAGTTCGACCGAGCTTTCGGCGCGAGCTCCCGGGTGAACAAATGCGGCCGTTAAACAAGCCCAGCCTCCCCCCTCGGCTTTTGCTCGGCATCCCGGAGTGTTTCTCCCATGAGGAGCTGCTCCTAAGCAATCCCAGTTTTCATTATTTTTTCATCTCAAAGTATGAGACGCAAACTCTAAGTGTTCGGTGCTGCCTTGACACATTTTTTTTGAAAAACAAGAAAACGGCAGACTAGAGCTGCAATGGATTGAATAAAGAGTAAATTTCTGTTGTGCCAAATTGGTTCACAAGGGAAGTAAATGAGTTGAAAAGATGTTCGGACTCATCTGGATGAGCGAAGTAGAAAAAAAGTAAAACATGGGGGAAGTTTCCAGCTGTATGAGAGAGTATAGGAGCTTTTAAGCGCTGGCAGATAAAAATAGATACAGCATACGGTGATCAATCAGTGCACTTCACTAACTGGGTTACTGTCGCCTTTGTACATTAACATTAATTACATTAATTTTTTCACCGTCGTGTGAAGAAACAAACGATCGTGATCAGGGGAGGAAGAAGCCTGATTCCCCAGGCTAGATTTTTAGATTTCTACATGTGAGCGTGTGCGGGGCAATGACATCAGACAATTAAGAATTTAATTTTCACTGTAACAGCTGAGGAAAATATCAGTGTATGTTGCAATAGATCATCAGATTCAAAATGATTTCCTCCAAAGTCTGATTTTCATCCATGTTGTGAAAAGACTGGTCCCAGCGTTCGGACGTTACCACGATTTACTGGACAAGCCGACATCCTCTGGGTCTGGAAACATCCTCCTGTTGTATCTGGTTCACTTTCATGTTCAGATGCAGGTAGAATCTAAATTTCGATTTTCATGGTTGCAATGTGCAGGCTACTGCCTACTTGACCGTTTTGCTGCTGAGGGAACGACGGAGGGAAAGAAGAGAAATGGAAATAGTTTTTTATTTCATCGGATAAAAGTTTTGTCCTTTGGTGATCAACAGAGGTAATGAACGGTAATATTCTGCATATCAAAGCTTTTAAAAATACTGGTGAAAATTGGTCTCTAACCGCCAAAAAACGTGAATGAGTTGCTTCGTCTTAACAGCAGCTTTCTATGACTTTGTCTGAGGATTATGGTCACGTGTCCGGATGCGGCAACGAAGCCTTATTACCATGCATAGTAATAGTTATGACAATAATATCACGATTTTTTTGTTTTTTTATCAGAGAGAAGTTATAAAACGAGATCTGACAGGACCCTTCACAGTAGCACAAATAATTTGTCGTATTTTGGTTGGTTTGAGTTGTTACCATAGACGTGTGGAGGGCGAGTTAATTTTTTGGCGGAGGAGGTGTTGAACAGCTGTTCAGAGCCACATCGGCTGCGTGAGGAGGAATCTGAATAATTTATATCAGATCTCGCTAATAGTAGCCAACTTGCCAAGTTTTCTCAGTTTTGACTGAAAACAGCGGATGCTTGGTCACGGGTGTCGGCGAGAACGCGCTGCATATTGGATGAAAATCCTCAATGTGAAAAACACGGAGCAGAGAAATTCAGCCGCAAAACGTCCGCCACCATCCTCCAGGAATAATAAAGTCTCCGGTGACCGAAGGGAGCAGCGACTCGCCACTAGACGGTTCCTCGCAGGCTCTCTAATCAGATTACGGACCCCGGCTCACTCTGCGTCTTCACGCACAAATCGAATCACAGCTCGGCTCTGACGAGGAAATTGGTAACTTGGTTGATACAGTCAAAACATTCAGAACACACTGGGTGGTTTGGCCGGAGGAGGGAACGATGTCTTGGCCGGGGGGGACGAGGTTGCCCAGGACTGCTGCCTGCGTCCCGGCCTCTGAGGCTGAGCAGCAACTTCTTTTTTTCCAATTTACTGCCGGCAGGGAGGGAGATATTAGATGTCATCTTTAAAGAAGCGTGCAGGAAGAGATGCCGAAACACAGGACTCGTCCAAACATACCAGATTTCCGCAACATGCAATCATATTTCAGACAGCGGCGCGCTGTTGGCAGTTTGGGGCGGGGCCACAATTTTACCCCCCTGCAAATGCTGCCATGAAACAGCTTTGATGCCAGTTGCGAGCCTGACCTTATCGCCTAATGTCAGTGCTGGACCTCACTCATGCCCCTGTGGCTGAATTGAAGCAAAGCCCCTGCAGCAAGTTTCAAAAATCTGCTGAAGGGACTGAAACCTGAGGCCTGGAAGCTGTTATGGCAGCAGATCAATGCCCTTAGTCTTGGAATGACTTGTTCAGCGGTCTAATATACACTGGATGGAAAGTTTGGTTGTCCAAATACTTGTGGCCACTGACATTGGCAATGACATCTAGAGGATTTGAAAGGGATGGAGATGTAATAGATAAGATTTTGATGATACTGCTCTAAAAGGATCATATCAGATAAAAGGCTTAGTCGCTGAACATGGTCACACTGGCCAGCATTAGTACAACATATGGACATTTTCCCACATTGTATTACTGCTGCTAATAAATAAAGGTGAACTTTGCCAAAATTCCACTCCTTGAAAAATTTCCCCGCCACATTCATTCCTCATGCTTTACATTATGTTTCTGACTGTGTTCATTGTCATTGTCATTCATCTGTTCTCGGTCTTTATTGCTTTATTGCTTTTTGATTTCTTTTCCCCTAAATCATCTTCTCTCTCTTTCTTCCTTTCTGAGTTTCATGTTCATGTAATTTGCATCCATTTGGAAAAAAAAAAAAATTCTCCTTGCTCAGCTGGGAACTCAATTATTCTCCCGGCACATCATTCATACTCAGTTCCTTAGAAAAAAAAAAAGCTGGGATATTTGTCAAGGCTGTTTTCCAGCGCCGTGCTCCGACCTTTGTCGTTGTCGACCGTGTTACTGATCTAGAAAATGAAGCCTCCCTGCTCCGCCGTGGCTTTTTGGCGCTGGCCATCCCGGAGCGTGAGCTAAATGCCCGAGAGCAGATGTGTTTTCAGAATTTTTGCTGGTCGCTCCCACTGTGAAATCCTTCCTGTGTTCTTATTTCCCAACCAGATGAAAAGCTGCCAATGAGCGAACACCGCGATAAGCTCCGGCCATGGCTGCCAACCGAATCATCAGAGCGACAAACAACAACCACGTCCTCCCCCGCTGCAAGTCTGAGGGGACGCTCGTCGACCTCAGCGAGGGGGTCTCCGGGGCCAGTCTCAACGATGTCAAAGGTCAGTGATTGAGTCGGCTGTCGCCACTTTTTATGTTGCAGCCCTTTAAGCCTTATGCATCATTTTAACAAAAATGATTTCAGTTTTGAGTCATTTGACTGCGTGAATTTGTTCGTCACTTAATCCTCTTCGAACTTATCTAAGTTCGAACCTAGATTCGATTTCTTTTTTTCTTTTTTTTTTCATCTCTTTCCAATTAATTATTCAATAATACATTGAAAACAGTATTATTCATTTTCAAGCTCTTTAACTCCACCGATTGCACTTCATTACATTTGTTTACATGCTCCATATAAGCTAATGAGGTGAACTAAAAATAGTAAATTATGCAGTGAATTATGCATCTGCATCTTCATCTGCTCATACATTTAACTGCTGATCTAAAAATGCTGCAGCTGCATTCAGATGATCAGAAATAGGGTTTTGGCTCTGCTGTGGGGAGCTTATTTTTTCCAGGGATGGATTCAGATTACCTCAAAATTATGAGAGTAAACCACTGCGCCGTTTGATCACAAACCCAATTCCGTCACCTCATTAGTTCAGCTGGCCCATCATATCTGTGTCTGATAAAGAGATAAGAACTGTTAACTGCAGTGTTTTGAGTAATCGGCAAATGAATAATTCAGTGCACTTGTCTAAAACACGCCCAAGCCAGTTACAAAACATTTTGCAATCAAGACAAATAAAAGATCATCATTAATAGTTGCATGAGATGATAAAATTGTGATTTGGTCTCGCGTGTTTTTTTTCCTCCCAGTGCCTTCTCCCAGTGCCTTAAGGCTGGACACTTCCTCCTCCTATGGAGCTGCACAGGAAGTTGTCGCCATAAAGGATTATTGCCCCAGCAGCTTCACCACGCTGAAATTCTCCAAAGGCGATCGCCTCTATGTGCTGGACACGTCAGGTGGGGAGTGGTGGTACGCCCACAACAACACGGAAATGGGCTACATCCCAGCCGCCTATGTCCAACCCGTCAACTTCAGGAACTCTTCGCTTAGCGACAGCGGGATGATCGACAGTCTCGGGGAGGGATACGAGGACGGGTCAAAGGAGTTTGGAGATTTGGGGGAGTGGACAGGGATGACCCTGAAGCCCTCCCCAATTTACACCAACAGCCCCTTCTCTGTTAACCCCTTTATCTGTCCACTAGATCAAAACTGCAAAGACATAGGTGTAAGGAACTCAGCCGACCTTATTCTGTTTGATGCTCTGGCATCTCCGTCATCTTGCTCCAACTTTAATGCTCGCCCAATCATGACCAACGGGTTCAGCAGCTGCCATATTAACAATACCACCCCCACCAGCCCAAACCAAGAGGTTGTACCTAACCTCCACAGGGATAATCCATTTTTCAGGAATAAACGTTCCCATAGTCTCTCAGAACTGTCTGTTCTGCAGGCGCAATCTAATCCAACCTTACCGTCTTCGGGATTCTTCACAGGCCTTAAGGCTCCTTCGCCAGAGCAGTTTCAAAGCAGGGAGGACTTTAGGACTGCTTGGTTGAACCACAGAAAGCTAGCCAGGTCTTGCCATGACCTTGACTCCCTGGGCCAGAGTCCTGGGTGGGGCCAGACACAGCCGGTGGAGACCAACATAGTGTGCAGGTTGGACAGTAATGGAGGGGTTGTTCAGCTTCCAGACACACATATCAGTGTACACATCCCAGAGGGACATGTCAGCCCAGGAGACCACCAGCAGATCTCCATGAAAGCCTTACTGGACCCTCCACTGGAGCTTAACACTGACCACTGCTCCACTGTGAGCCCCGTGCTAGAGATAAAGCTCAGCAACATGGAGACCAAGTCCTTCATCACGCTGGAGATGAAGGTATCGGTAACTGTAAAGAAAGAGAGTGGTCACACTGCTGAAGTGCTTTGTGTTCGCAGCGATTGCAAAGAAGGGCCCTACGTACCGATCCCTAATGCTTACATTTACAAGGATACAGTCCAGGTGCAGTTGGATAGCCTAGAGCCCTGCATGTACATGGCTGTTGTGGTTCAGTCACAGTACATCAGCCACAATACGACTGTTTGGGACCACGTGCAAAGGAAAGTAACTTTGGGTGTCTATGGCCCCAAGCACATCCACCCTTCCTTCAAGACAGTTGTGGCCATGTTTGGGCATGACTGCGCCCCTAAGACCCTGTTGGTAAGCGAGGTGGGTCGCCAAGCTAGCTCAACTCCACCGGTGGCCCTCCAGCTGTGGGGGAAGCACCAGTTTGTACTGGGATACCCTCAGGACCTCCAGGTGGGATTGTACTCCAACATGTCCAACTACCAGGTGAAGGCAAGCGAGGGCACCGGACTGATTCGGGGATTTCAGGTCAAACTGGGGAAGGTCAGCAGGCTCCTGTACATGATAACGTCACACAACCCCAACAGCATCTCAGACTTCACTCTGAGAGTCCAAGTCAAAGACGCCCTCGATTGTATCCTCACTCAGTTCTGTGTCCAGACTCCGCAGCCACCACCCAAGACTGGAGCGAGAATAACGGGTCAGAGAAGGTTCTTGAAGAAGAAAGAGGTGGATAAGATTGTTCTCTCGCCGCTGGCTTGCACCTCCAAATACCCGAAGTTTCAGGACCGGTGCATCACCAACCTGAAATTTGGCAAATTGATCAAAACGGTGATAAGGCAGCACAAGAGCACCTATTTGTTGGAATACAAGAAGGGGGATGTCATTGCTCTGCTTAGCGAGGAGAAAATCAAACTGCGAGGGCAGCTGCGGACCAAAGAGTGGTACATTGGATACTATCAGGGGAAGATAGGGCTTGTCCACGCCAAAAACGTTTTGGTTCTGGGTAAGGTCAAGCCCATTTATTGGTGTGGGCCGGATCTAACGACCACCATGCTGCTGGAGCAGATCCTGAAGCCTTGCAAATTTCTTACGTACATCTACGCAACCGTGAGGACGGTTTTAATGGAGAATGTGGGAAACTGGCGGGCGTTTGCAGATGCCCTCGGGTATGGGAACTTGCCGTTGAATTACTTTTGCAGGACCGAGCTGGACAATGAGCCAGAGAAGGTGGCGTCGGTTCTGGAGAAACTCAAAGAGGAGTGTATCAACATGGAGAACAAGGAGAGGAAGTCCTTCCAGAGGGACCTCATGATGGTAAGACAAAAAGAAAATGGTGAGCGAACATGGCTGTGATATGTAGAGTTGTTATACTTTTAGTTTTCCATTTCTTATCTAATCTTTCTCTTTTGGCTAAGAAAGAAATGCTGGGGAAAAAAAACGAAAGATTACTCATGTGGCAGCTGCTTTAAGCAGGGCACTGAAAGGTGCATGCTTCCTATTTTAAGACTTCACATATGTTTTTCCTCTTGACCTCCATGATTATTTAGCCGTCAGTTTTAAAGCGCATCCCTTTTTAGCTAGAGCTTGAAACCTTAAACATGACCTTTATAACTGTGATATTGCAGGGATGAAGATCTGTTACTGTCCAGCAGAAAAACTCCTCTTTTGAGTTCTTACAACCAAATGAGGTCTAATTTCAGATATAAATTGTAACAGTAATAGTAAAAAATGCCCGCTGGCAAATTCTCAAAGCCTAAGGCAATATCTTCAACCGACTTCATTTGGCTGTGAGTGCTAAACTGGAAAATAAAAAAAAATAAAAAAATCCAAACCAGCAATTTTTTTTACTATTAAGAAGCAGGTAAAAAAAAAGAATATTTTGCATTTTTATTGTTTGATAAATTACGACTTCATAATCCTTTGGGGAGAGAGTAGTGTAAGTTCACAATCACTGAATTGTTCATGAGGAGAGAAATAATATAAAGTAAAATTGCTGCCATTCCTCTATATTATCCAGCTGTTTCAGGCTGTTGCTGAAGCAACATTTCCCAAAGCACTTACTTCTCAGATAAATATAAAGAAAAAGACTTTATTACCATAAAATTTGCTCAACAGCCTAGAAATTGTGTACATTATAAACCGAAGAGGAGAAGAATTCTGTCAGTGTCTCAGCTGGCTGCTGCATCATTAGTTAAGCTTTGTTGAAGCTGGAGAGAGCAAAAATCTAATTTCCTAAACAGAGTCTCTCGCTGCCTGATTGATCGGTGCCTCTTGGCCGCGACGGCCCCTCGACGTGATTTCCTCCCACTTTGGCCAGAGACAGAAACGACAGTCCGACAGTGTGACGCCAAGTGCGAGTGCAGGCTGGAAGAGTTTGAGTCGTCACGCTCGGTCACATGAACGGTTCAGACTGTGCCTCATAGCCTGAGGTGGCTCACAGTGGGAGCAGCCATCACATGAAGAATGAGGGGTGGGGGGGTGGAGGAAAGAAAAAATCCCTGTAATGGGGAAAGCATAGAAAACAAAAAGTTATCATCCGCAGTTTGAGCGAAAACAAGTTTGTCAAGTGGACACTCGCAGCCCTGCTCCGACAAGGGTGGCCCCCTGGGGAGGGGGGGGGGCAAAATACCGCCGAGACGTTTCCCTGCGCTAGACGTCATTAGTCAAAATGTACTTTAGCAGTGTGCATTGTATGCGGGCAGGGACGGTGAGGCGTGCGTGCACTTGTGTAGCGGCGACACGCTCTTTGTGGCGGCAGGTTACACCCAGCGGCCGCCGGCGCCGCCGGGGGTAAAGTGCCTGGTCGAATGGGCTTTGACAGAAGCCATTAAGGTAAAGGAGGGGGTTGCTCATATGCGGCTCGGGCCTTTTACCCCACGCTGTTATCTAGAGAAACTCACCTGCAACTTACATCTCCCTGTTCGACTGTAAGCCACATGACTCCCCCACCCCCACCCCCACCCATAATCTCAGTGGGTCTAAAGCGATGGAGGCATGCTTTTATGTTCTATAAAAGTCTTTTTTATTCTGGCGGCCACCTTCATCTCCTACTGAGGCTCTTTAACTCGCCCTGAGAGCACCTGGGCTTTACTATTTTAAACTTGTCTTCATCCTTGACTCTGTCTAGATCCAGTCTTTTGAAAATATTTGCTGGGAAGTGAAACAAGGACACACTCTGATGACCTTACCCAATGTCCAGCAAATTTTTCTTGGGGGCAGAAACCTGTTCCATCCCCAAGGACAAAGTAGAAATTTGTCCTCATGGTGTAAAGCTTTTCAGCACGAGCAAGTGCTAGACCAGTACGTTATCTGTCATTACGTGGGATTTACCCCTTGTATGATGTTTCCTGGCCAGAGAAACATATTTTAAACCTCTGACACAATGTTTAACCCTGAATTAAAAAGGCCGTTGCCAAAAAATGATTTCATTACTCTGCACCTCGGCCAGACATGCGGTGTCTCATGCTGCTCTCCAAGCTGTTTGGTCCAAATCAAACTGCAAGTTGTTGGCTGAAGACCTATCATGTTGATATAAACCCGCAGGTTTTCTCAGTTTTTTTGTTTTTCTTTTGTCAGTGGATCAAAGACTCCTTTTAACCTATGACTTCATATCCAATGTTAAAAGTAGATGATATGAAGAAAATTTAAAGAGCTTTTTAACCTCTTAAATTCAGCATGACCTTTAAAACCGTATTTGTGCAGCTTGTCCATTAGTAACTCTTCTGTCATGGCCTCTGTCAGAGCTCCTCATCCTGACATCTAGTGACACAGGTCGGTTGCTGACGACTGTTTCCCCTGTTTTCCTCCCTTCAAACTCGTTTTCCCCAGGGGTCGGGGTCAAGGTTCAGGCTGGGTTGAGTGTCGCAGGACATGACTGGTTGGAAATAGGAATAAATCAGGGGCCAGGTTGAAACCTCGACACAGCACCTGTAATTCTTGCTCGTCTGACAGATGACGTGGTCCCCGGTTCTGTTTCTCCTGATCCTCGACCACTTGCCCAAAGTTAATTTCCCCCGTGGCGGCGAAAATCTCACCAGCCGTCAAAAACTGTGGTACTTTAAACTGTTCTAACTGAACAATTTTATGGCTGACAAACTAAAAAAGAGTCGTTATTAACGAAATTAAGAGAGTCAGGCTCGAATGACCATATCTCCTCCAAACAATAAACATCTTACATAATCTTACTCAGTAAAGCATTCCTGCAGTGAGAACCTCTGGCTATAAAATCCAAGATTAGCAAACAAGGCCTTCATTGTTTTCTCATAATAATAAGGCTTTTATCTGGACGAGACCTGCTGCTTTTCAGGATAAAAATACCCAAAGCCAGACTATTCTCTGAAATGTTAAAGATAAGAGTGTCTAATTCCGGCATTGAAGATAAACATTGTGATTAAATTGCACAACATATCAATCCTTTTCCTTGAGCACCTTATTCACAAAGATCCACGCCAATTGCAAAATTAGTTTATTGGCGTGACGGGTTAGTAAATGATGGGGTGGAACGTTCTCATTTAAACGGGGGGGTCGAGGGTTAGATGGGAATCGATAATGGGTGTAGACTGGAGGGTGTCGCTATGAGGATCCTGGGGAGTGAGGCCCCTGGGTATCATAGCGTCATTGCCCCACCACCCCTACCCCTCTTTGGTTTCTGTAATGACATAGGAGGAAGCAAAGAAGCAGGAAAAAATGGGATTAGCGGAAAAGACAGTGTCTAGACACACCTATTAAACCCAGAATGCTGAATGAGAACAAGGTGTGGTCTTCAGTTTCAACTCAGGTGTATTTCCTCACATTGTTACACTGTCTTCATTCAGTTTTTTTGTTAGCTTCGGGCCTTTAGCTGACCTGCTTGCATAACGCCACTCGATATAGCTTTTTGCCATTGAACAGTATCGCCACAAACCTCTCCACTAATCCCGTTGCGTCTCTAGTTCTTGAGTACAACCGGCGCACGTGTGCTCGGATAATCAGTTTAACAACAGGAGACGGCTCCGGCTAAGAGCCGAGACTCTCGTGGATCGATCCCGGTTGTGTTCTAGCAACGGGCCGGACCACAACACCCCCGCGTGCCCTGCCGCCGCTGGAAAAATAACCCGGGGATTTTCAGTTGTAAACAGTGCAGATATCAATTCGTGCACAGCTGACACTAGAGAGGCTGAACCAAAATGGCTCTTTGCAGAGTTTGGAGAATCCAAAATCTAAATTTAAGTTCTCCCCTCAGCAAAGGTGGAAATTTTCAAAGCATGGGGGAGGGGGTATTTCAGCCTCTGACTGCCTGACTTCAATTGTGCATCTCTCTCTGTGCAGTCTGAAACATTAAAAAAAAAATCAAAGTGCTGCAGCAGAACAAGCAAGTGTTCAGGGTTAGAACAGCTCATCATACCCCCCCCCACCACCACCACCGCTAGTCGACAGGTGTTCCTGTGTGAAATACGAGCAACCATTGATCAGGGCTGAGTCGGAGGCCTGGGGGCGGGGGGCATCCGACACCGCCCCGGCAGATCCTTTTAACTGGCGGCTCGGGTTACGAAGAGGCAGGGGACAAAATGAGAAAGCCGTCCCTTGTGCTTGTCAGCGGAGGAGAGCGGCTGAAAGGCCGGAGAGGGATGTTTAATAATAGATCCATGCACAGAGGTGGTGGGAGGTGGTGGGAGGTGGTGGGAGGGGGTGGGGACCTGATCAATCCCCTGCTTGTCGACCCTCATCTAGAGCCGAGGCCGCTAGTCGTAAAACTTAACGGTAACAGCTCCACAGCGAGCGGAGTCTGCGGCTCGGAAAATTAAACTTCATTGTGAATGTACAGCCGCCTTGTGACAGCCAATAAAAAAATAGCATTTTAATTAAGTGATGAATATTTAAAAGCCATAATCCAGACCCGGCTGCTGCGGGTTCGCTGGACCACAAACCAGAAACATGAGAGCATCAGCGGCGGATCAGGCGGTGCAGGGGAGCGGTTTGTTCGAGCTGAGGAACTTTCTGGAAAAACGTCTCGTTGTCAGGTGGAATCAACAGAGCAGAGCCTTTGAACTGCACAGAAACAGGGAAGGTCTTTCAAAATAAACCCCCCCGTCACTCACCGCTGAGGACACTGCTCCATGAAGGAAGTGTTTTCTCAACAGCGGTGAGTGAGGATGCCGGAGTCGGCCTGTTCCCGCCAGACAGTCGGGGACGGGACTCGCAAAAAAGGCAAATGTGATCAACAGAATAAAAAAAGGCCTAAATAGATCAAATATAAAAAGAAAAGGTTGCACATCCGTGGTCCATTGATGACTGTCTTCATGTGGAATGATGTATTTAGACCAGACAAATGATTTGAAAAAAATAAATAAATTTTATATATATATATTTACACACACACACATATATATGTTTCTCAACACCAACCTGCACAATTTCAGGGCCACAGAGTAAAGCACATGTTTTTCATTTACAACAGCAATTTTAAAATACAGTCTAAAGGTTGTTTTCTGAATCTTTCTCTGTCGTTTCTGTCTCTGTTAGTTATTTCTCTCCTCCACTCTCCACCCTTCTCGCTTCCTTTCCCTCTTAGCCTGCCTCGTGTTCGCCTCCTTCCTCTCCCTCTTTCTTGTTTACCTGTCACCGCCATCATCCACCCTTCTCCACGTCTCCCACTCCTTCCCTCCGCTCCATCCCTCTCCTATTGGAAGTGAAGCTCCTTTAGCTGACAGCTGCCCGCTCAGCTGTCAGCTCCATCTGTCCGTCTGCCTCGGGGCTTCATGCAGATCGCCACTATCTCGTTCTATTTATTTATTTAATTTCAGACACTGTAGCCTCTCATGGAGCGGAGAGTTTTCTATTTATAAATGAGAATCATCTTGTTAGTTAATAATATGCAAACATCAGCAAAAAACAGGCATATAACCGGGAACAAGATGAACAACATGTGCTATTTTGCAGCTCTAGATGCAGTTTTTCTGTTCATGTTAGCATTTTATGGATAGTACAGCATGGTTCAAAGATATATGTATTATATGTCAAGCTTAATCACATTACTTTATTGGTTTTAAGAGACATAACCGACGGTGACAATCAGCAGTGGGGTGCCACAGGGCTCTATTCTTGGCCTGTTACTATTTACACTTTACATAAATAACATTAGTCATCTTAATGAGTACATCAAAATCCATTTTAATGCAGATGGTACAATTTTGTATGCTCCAAAACACCAAATCAAGTAAATTTCTTTATATAATGCTAGATCATAACAGAGGTTACCTCAGGGCACTTTTCATAGTATTGATGGCAAACGATTGCATACAGATGGAGAGGAAGAATTGCATAACTAGGGCGGTTGTTCAACCTGAGCCTGAGCGTGCTCCAACAATAAGCTGAAATGAGAAAGCTGTTTGTCACTTTCATCAGTGCTGTCTCTGTGTTATGATGCCTCTGAATCCTGACCGAAAACCCTCAAATGAACTATTATTATTTAAAAAGTCACACAAGCGGTTTGCGACAGCTTCTTAAGAATCTTAGAGAGAAAGGGAAGGTTGGATATGGGTCTATAGTTGGCTAAAACATCTGGATCGAGGGCAGGCTTTTTAAGAAGAGGTGTAAATACAGCTATTTTAAAAGACTGGGGTACATAGCCTGATAATAGGGACAGACTGATTATGTCTAATAGAGAAGTGCTAACTAAGAGTAGAACTTCCTTAAGCAGCCTGGTTGGGATGAGGTCTAAGAGAAAGGTTGATGGTTTCGATGAAGAGATCATTGAATTTAGTTGGTGAAGGTTGATAGCAGAGAAATCGCCTAAGTATATATTAGGTTTTAGAGCCGTTTCTATGGTTCCTGTGTTTGAGGGCAGGAGGAGATAAATTATGTCTCTAATAGTTTGAACTCCATTATTAAGAAGCTTATGAAATCATCACTACTAGAGCTATAGAGATACATGGATCAACGGAGCAATGCCTCTCTGTCAGCATGGTTATGGTGCTGAAAAGAAACCGAGGGTTGTTTTTATTTTCCTCTATTAAAAATGAGTAATAGGCTGCTCTGGCATCGCTGAGGGCCTTCCTGTAAGTTTTAAAACTCTCATGCCAGGCTAAGCGTGATTCTTCTGGTTTGGTAGAAGGCCACATCCTTTCAAGTTTTCACAATGCCTGCTTTGATTTGTGGGTTTGGGAGTTATGCCATGGTGCTAACCTCCTTTCTTTTATTATCTTCCTTTTTAGAGGGGCAACGGAGTCGAGTTTCATTCGCAGCGAGCCTGCAGCGCTATCAAGTTGCTCCAGATCAGACTAAGTGACTGAAATATACAGTGGCATCGGAGAGTACTCGCTTTTTCGCAAACTTTCTTGTGTTGGAGATTTAACTTTAAATGAGTAAAACTGCCATTTTATCCCATCAGTCTACACTAAGTAACCCATGATGACAAAGGGAAAACTGAAATTTTTCACAGATTGATTCAAAATCAAAAAGTAAAATCTCTCGAAAGGAAAAAAATGTTGATTATTATCCAAATGCATTGAAATCCATAACATGAGAAACTGCAAAGAGTGAAAAGGGTCTGATTACTTTCTGAAGTCCACTTTATATGTAAATGAGTCCAACTGGAACTGATGGCAACATCTAGCTGTGTCCTTCAGCTAGACGCTGACCTTTGACCTCCATCTGGTGCAGTTTGAGCATGCAGCATTTGTCCCAGAGGCAGACGACACTTGTCTTTTCCCAGATAACAGAGTTCAGATTAAATTTTTTTAAACTGAGGTAGTCACATGACCGTGCGTAGGTGCACTACCTGAAATCCTGACAAACTCCTTCCTGTTTCCTATTGTGTCTCCTGCTTTTAATCCCCTTCCGGCTTAAGAGACACGTCCCTCCCGCATGTACAGGAGCTCCTGATTTGCATTTGAAATGCTCATTTCCAGTCAGCAGGCTCAACTGTTGAATCCTGACGGTGTGTGTCTGTGTGTGTGTGTGTGTGTGTGTGAGAGCACGGCGTGACCAGGTCTATATTTAGACTGAAACCTGTGTGAAGCCTGAATCAGCAGACAGAGAACAACAGAGCAGAAGGCCAAAGTGCTCGTTGGCCCGGCGATTGGGGGGCAGACCGGGGGAGAATCGGAGGGGATGGGTGAATATAGATAAACCAGAGCGCTGTTTAAAAACCCCAATAATTCATCCTCTCAGTTTGGACCTGAACACTCGCTTTTTTTTGGAGCTGCCTGCCATAATAAAAAAAAAGTTAAAAGAGGATAAAGGATGAGAAGACAGGGTATGAAAATAAATCTTTCTAATAACTGGAATTAAAATGACCTTTGGATTATGAGGTTCCTCCCATCTTGTCTGAGTTAAGGCTTAAATATGCTG
The DNA here is from genome assembly GCA_016859345.1 of Istiophorus platypterus. Lineage (NCBI taxonomy): Eukaryota > Metazoa > Chordata > Actinopteri > Istiophoriformes > Istiophoridae > Istiophorus > Istiophorus platypterus. Next base: position 12,846,518 of record CM029131.1, on the reverse strand, counting down.
CTGCCAGGACTCGCACTGATCTATCATTCACTTGCAGGAAAGGCGAATATATCCATCCACACTCTGCTTAACATGCTATATTTTATGGGTTTGTAATAATTTCACAAGATTCTGGAAAGACCCGAAACATGTGGTGTTGGTCCCACTCAACTTCTGTATTTGATGGTCTCATAATACTCATGTCATAAGGGACTGATGGTATCATAATTTTATTTCTTCTTTTATAAAGTATTATGTTATAAGTAGTTTTCAAGTCACTTTCCCAGCCCTGGTCATTTGGGGCCTAAATGTTGTTCTGAGACAGTTTTTTGAGTTTAGTCAGTTGTGTTTAGTTGCAAATGAATTTCCTCATGAGAACAAACCCTATAAAATATTTTTCTGTTGTGTTTTTATTTCAGGCAGTGACGTTAATAGGTGGAACAGGAGCTTTGGACGTCACAAAAAAACAAAATCACACAATAGCAATTTCACATCTTCCACTCCGTTAAATAGAGGCCAAACTGAGTTTGTGCCGCAGATTTAGCCCGCCGTCAACGCGTTGATCCTTGCAGGAGGACGCCACCGATCCCGAAGCGCCCGCCCTGCGCCGGCCACCGCCTCCTCCCGGGGAGGCTCCTCGACGGGCTGGAGCCACGCCACGTGAACTCGCGATCGTTTTCTCCAGCAGAAGATGACCCATTCTTCGCTAAGAGACGTACAAAGCTCCTGCCAACTGCAGGGGGAAAAAAAAATGATGACAGCGGGGGGCACGATGCAGCTAGACCCACGTCAGATTCGTGCCATCTGCCTTCATTACCTTGAGGCATTAGTGCGTGTACGTCGTTGTTTTCCCGCCTTGGGGCGTCGGACATTGCGAGTGTGAGGCTTTCAACACTCTCCTACCCGACACTGACCTTAAATCGCAGTCTTGTAGTGATACCGGCAGCACGCGAGGATTTTTAATATTAGTTTTAAGTTGCTCAGCGGCACTAAAACCAACACTTTGCCTGCTGCCAGCTGGCAGAGCTCAGCCGTCGCCTCCTATTACAGGAAACTTTAGTCTTCATACATGTTGAATATAAAACTTGCCCGTGGGCAGGTTCACGCTCTCAGCTCGGCCGACTCGCTGACTCAAGTGCTTCATTGGAATTAATGAGCTGGAAGTGAACCAACTGAATGCGGCCTCCATTTTCCATTTCTTTGGAATAAAATTTATTTCTTTTAAATAGATTTACAGTTACATATCATTTTCTTTTCACAAAATTACAGGAAACGAAGGGACGAGTGAAGCACATTTATAGTCTTTTGTTTACAGGGATGTTAATAATTAATAACCACTGCTATGAAATGGATTGATGAATAATGTATTCGTCTTGGCTGAGCGTCGATTCCATCAGTGCAGGTGTTTTGCGCGGATCGGTGGTTTTCAATGGGAGCCACTTCCCAGGTACAGCAGTCCAGAGGCCGTACTTGGTTTTCATCTGACTCTTCCTCTATCGTTTCCTCTCTGCAATGTGACACTGGCAAAAAATACTCAACAGGTGACAGCGAACAGGCCGACTCTCTCCTTGTTACACGCGGTCGCTATGATTATGTTTTGAAATTAAAAACCGCTATCTGCATAAACAGGCTGCAGCCTGTGGCCCGTGAAATAACTCAAAATTACAGCATATTTAATGCGTTTGGTTCCGCCTGTGTATTTACGCGCTTTCCCGTTTTGTTGGCAGTTCCATCTCCATTTGTGGGCTGCTGCCTGATTGCATCAGACATCTACAGCCTAGGAAAAGTAAACTCTAGAAACTCTAGGAAGCATTCTGTCGCATTGCTTTAAGATTTTTACGTCTTTAGTCTCATTTAATGTGGTTTATGTCCTTCCGATGTGCATTTAGGAGGAATTAGTCTGTGTAATACTTGGGTATTTGACCATTTGTTAAAGAACAAGACATAGAGCAGGTGAAGGAGCAAAGACTGAGCATCAGCATTGTTTTGTTGCATTTAATTTCACGTTCAAAGAATTTACTTGGTTTTACTTCTCAGGCTTTGATTCAGATATTTAATTTACCTGAGTTATGCTTTGAAAAAGAACCATTTGAGCTGTTTAAACAGTTTAAATACTATGATTACAGTTCATCAATGTGAGATTGATGAAAAACTCACATTTATTATTTAATAATTTTTTAATGATCAATCAGTTATTCATTAACACTGTCAACAATAAATCAGAAAGGAAACTGTTTAGACTTGATATCTTTAACTTTGCATAAAACACAAAAAGAGGTTATCTGGTCATTTTGTTCCTAGAGTTAAATTTTACTCTTATGTTTCTCTCATACCATTTTTATACATATTGTTTCAGTGTTGCAGCAGCTTGATTGGAAATATGTTACTGCACCAAAATATCGTCGCTTATTATGAATTTAAACTTTAGTGACAGAGAGAAATCTGCATGAAATTCGGTTCTTTTTGGTTCAGATAGGATTGTTTTGGTCTCTGGAGACCTTGTGTGTGTGTGTGTGTGTGTGTGTGTGTGTGTGTGGGTGGGTGAGTGTGTGTGTGTGCGTGTGTGTGTGTGTGTGTTTATGTGTGTCACACAACGTCAACTGACAGAGAAGCTGAATCAGTGGAAAAGCACTCGAGCTCCATTAAATTAAGCTGAGACTACACAGTCGAAGGTTTTCTCGTGAGGAGAACACACTGTATTTAATTTGTACTTCACGTTTTTTGGCCTCGTGCCATAGAACCTCATCAGAATTCTTCTAGAACCTGTTCTCTGAAAGTATTTACATAAAAATAGAACTTGAAATCCGTTTTACAGAACAGATGTGATAGCAGACATGTAAAACAGCAACACGTCCATCAGACATGGAGGAGGCGAGTCGCTTCACAGTGGGAACCTCGAGTCGCCTCCTGTCCTGTTTAATAGTTTTTGTTATTTGTTTTTAAACTGTTTTTAACGTCCATCCTAACTCTGTGTGTGTGTGTGTGTGTGTTTGTGTGTGTATGTCAGATTTTAGTGAGGTTTCCAACAGAGCTTTGCAGATTGTAATAAAAGACTAATCGTAGAGAAAGAGGCAGGAAAGACTGAATAGACCCAGACTTGGGGGTCAGTGACGGCCATAAGTGTCCTGATCTACCATCGTCCTTGTCTCCGATCATGGAGCCCGTCAACAACAAGTCCCCATGTCCTTAGGGATTTCAATCACCGCCAATCGAGCGTCCGACCCAACAGGGTGTATCTTATCATTATTATTATTATTATTATCATCATCATCATCATCATCATCATCCAAGTGACTTGCGCGTGTGGAGAGACAGCAGAGAGACAGGAAATGCTTTTAGGATGCTCGTGGTGGCGTTAACCAACACAGCCCCAACTAAACTTCTGTACCACTGTTAGACTTCAACCTTGTTTAGGCCGTAATTAAAGAAAAAAAACTCAAAAAACCTACATTTTCCAGAGTGTTTCTGTTTGCTTGTGGCTTTTCTGGGGGCTGGCAGCAAAGACAACCCCCCTGCAGAGGTCCTGAAAGGCATCACCACGGGACAGGGCAACACTTTGAAGCTTGTCTAGGTGTGTGTAGGTGTGTGTGTGTGTGTGTGTGTGTGTATGAAGATGTCAAACGCCGCGGTGGCTTAGACCCCCGCCTCCCTGAACCAAAATCTTATCTCTGGAAGGCCACATGCACCCGTTGCTTTTTTTTTTTTTGGCTCCGGTGAAATGAAAAACATCTCAGTGGCTGTTGCTCATTTTTGCCAGAAAAAAAAAAAAAAGTAAAATCTCGCCTGCAGCACATTTCCCACTCAGATGCTTTTATTAATGCTCATTATTTTTTAACCCTCGTTTATCTGGGTTAGATGAGTAAGAACATGTTTGCAGCAGCGGCGGCCGCCTGAGGTGCGTGACTTCTTAAGGTTAAGGATTATAATCATACGCTCATTCATTGATGAGGCTGTTTCTTCCTTAACAACAGCGCTTGAACCTTTCATAGTTGCCTTTCTGCCCCTGGGACTAGTTAAAAGACAAACTCAGAGGGAGAGACTATACATTACAACAGTGGTTCCTTTCACACAAATCCTCCTCTAATCTGTGCTTTATTCCAATTTTGAGATGCACTATATTTTGACCGCATGAAACCTTTAAAATGACTTGAATGAGACAATTTGCGAGGGAAAAGTTAGTCGAATATTAAATATTAAGACGTGGACTCGATCATTTTAAGGGGATCTTGGCCAGAAAGGTTGGGAAGCACAGGATGCCCTGACTGAAGAACCTGTTCAGCAATTTATACTTAACCCAATCAGGTCTGGCAGAGTACAGCTGGGCGGGTTCGGGTCAACAATCCATCCTTTAGGACCATAGATTTTTCCTATACTGATCATAAAATGGAAGATTTCCCATTAATATCTCTGTTGGCTTAATATCAATGTTAAGTTTGATTTATATATATACACGGGATCTCTTTTTCCACTGTTCTGCCACAGAAAAGGTCCAGAAATCTTAGACCAGCGACCGGATCTGTTTCAGGGGGAAGAATCAAGTTTTTAACTTCCTCCTTTCTCTTTTAAAACTCTGCTTTCTAAGCAGGAAAACCTCAGGGTGCTGGAGTTCGGTCCTGCTCTGTTGGTAAATCATTTTTCCTTGTTCAGTGACTTTTAAATTCACCATTCACCACTCTGCAGTCTGCAGCAGGAGCCAAACAACAGACATTTTAAACTCCGGTGTCTAGAATCGTGTGATTATTTTTTCGAATTATTTCTCTTTCTTTTTAAAAACGAAACAATCCTGCTGACTGTCTCTCTTCCCCCTGTCAGGCCTTGCTGAAGATGGACTGCCAGGGTCTGGTGGCCCGGTTGGTCCTGGATTTCGTCCTGCTGACCGCGGCGGTGGAGGTGGCGTCCCGGTGGCGGGAGCTGGCCGAGAAACTGGCCCGGGTGTCCAGGCAGCAGATGGAGGCCTACGAGGCTCCGCACCGCGACAAGAACGGCCTGCTGGACAAAGAGGTGGGTCCCCTGAGAGAGTCTCACACCAGGGTTTTCAAGGACCTCTTGGATAATATAAAGTCTGGAGAACAGGGTAGATCCTCTTCAGGCAAGAAAAACCTTTTAAAAAAGCTCCTCTCTTTCTTTCCCTCCCTCTGACCCCCGTCCTCTTCCCTCAGTCCATGTGGAAGCCAGCCTATGACTTCCTCCTGACGTGGGCCGCCCACGTTGGCGACAGCTATCGCGACGTGATCCAGGAGCTCCACTTGGGCCTGGACAAGATGAGGAACCCCATCACCAAGAGGTGGAAGCACCTGACGGGCACGCTCATCCTCGTCAACTGCCTCGACACCCTCCGCAGCGCCGCCTTCTGCCCCACCGGCTACGGAGACTTTGCCCTCTGAGCGTTCTCTTCCCTTTTATTTTAAAATTATTATTATTATTTTTTTAAACAGTGCAGGAGGATTTTACTCCTCGGCTTCTCGGTGGCTTCCCGGTTCCGAGATCCGTCTGTGGAGTTTGTCGACCTGAGTGGACGCTGGGTATCTGTCATGGACGAGTCTAAGGGACCGCACTGGCCAGAAATCTCCAGGCCTTTCCTCAGCGCTCCATCCCCAGGTCCGATCTCGGGGTCTTGGTCTCGTCTGGAATCTCGGATCGGTATCGATGCGGCACCGATCGGTCCCCTTGAGCCGCCAGAGGCAGAGACACCGTTGGACGGATTCAGGCGCGTCGGAAAAGTCAACGTGAAACTGGAGGATCTGCCTCTTTTCTGTTCTTCATGCCCGCTCAGCTCTCATCTCCTCTTGCTCCTCCAAATCTCTTTTCTCTACCTCGCCCTTCTTTTTCTTTATCACCTCCCGACTTCATCTCCTCAGACTTCGCTCTCATTTCGTCTCCATCCGTCTTCGGCTGCGTCCCACTGCCGACATTCTGTCCCTACAGCTTTTTCTGCTACTCCCGTTCTTTCCACTTTAGACTCCAGCTAGTTTGTTCCTTCCGTCGCCAAGCCCGTCTCTCCGCTCCGTCACCTCCGCCCTCGGGACATCAGAGACCTCAACCGCTGCGGTACATAACCAGACGTACTGTGAACTCCGACCTTCTCCGCCGTCTCTTAAAGCCGATTTGATCCAAACAGACACCCGACTGACCGAGCTCATGATCTCGACCTTTAAACATAAACAACTTTTCCCTCCATTTCTAACTGGCAGCTTTTATTCAACTGCCTCCTACAGTCATTTATTATTCTTTTTTTTACAAAAGAAGGCAAAGCGGATGTTTTTAAAAAAAAGTGTTTTCCATCAAAAACGAATCAGAAAGTTTCATACATTCAAACGTTGAGAACTTTTGACCCCAATTCGCTTGCCAAAAACAGTTAGCCCGACGCTAACTCATCAACTTTGCAGTAAACTTACCATATATCCGTTGATGCAAGATATATTTCTATTTTTTTATACTTGCAGAACAATACATATAATGTGTTACTCGAAAGTGTTATTGTTAGTTTCTGGTTTTTGATCTTTCTTTCTGTGGTTTTGCATTTGTAATGAGCGCAACTTCTGTTTTCCAGATATAAAACTGTTCAACATAGAAATGTTTCGATTTTTAAAAGATTATGTGACAAAATCCGAACTGAAATATATTTCAAAATAAATAATATGTTTAAAGATTGGTGCGGAAAATGCACATTACCATGATAAACAGATAATTTTATCTTTTCCAGCTAGAGATTCCAACAGAAGGTGCTGTTAAATTGCATTTTTCCTCTAAGTTTTTTTTCTACTTCCTGACATTGCAGAATAAATCATTTTTTGTGTTTAATTTTAATTTTGCTTAATTACACATCAGCTGAAGTGAAGGCCTGTGGACACTGCATTTTAGTTTCTCGGTTAAATCATGAATCTGATGAGATTTTTAAAGAACCATGTAAACTACACCTTCGTAAATGATCTAGCCTGGTTAAATGTGTATTTAAATAATGCCTTTTGTCTTTGATTTTTCTTGTGTGTGATCTCAGCAGGTATAATTAAGCAGCTCCGATGCTTTTCATTGTTTTGAATTTTCTCTGTATGTCCATATTCATTTCAGTCTTTCCTTCCATGTTTTTTTATTCTACGTTTGGTGACTGCTGCAGTGTTCCTGTCTCCTTCTGGACTATGAATCTGATCTGGACAGACAATTTGCACGCTGAGTTTATACACACACACACACACATATACACACACACATATATATATATATATATATATATATATATATATATATGTATTTGTACCGAAGGCCGGTCGAGTATTGAAGCGTCCCTGGTTGATGTTATATCATCTATGACAGGTTGCAGCTCTGGAATCTGTTCTGTGTTTCTGTTAAAGAGGCATCAATAAAACTGAAAACTGAAAACGACACGAAAATCATTTTGTGTGTGTGTGTGTGTGTGTGTGTGTGCAGATGTTTTCTCTAAATTCAAGTTTGATAAAAGGTTGATTCTTTTTTATACGTGGACTTGAAACACTTGCACAGCCACTGATAAGACTGAGTCCAATAAAAGATCTCAGTCTGGGAGATTCGATATTGATATTATTCAATATTCAAGTATTAATTAGTAGATATGATCATATTGTGATATTGCTGAACCAGCTTAGTTGCTCTGGTGTTTCTGTGATTCTGTGTGAAGTGTTTTTTGGTTGTGTTGTGCATCAGTTTGGTCGTTTGCATATGTGCACATCGCAGAAACTTCTCACAGATATTACGGGCTCAGATGCTGCACTCGCCCTTTAAGGTGGCAGATTTGTGCAGAGATGCAGCAGAGGGGTGAAAAATTCCCTCCACCTTCACGAATTCTCGAACCATGACTCCCTCTGCAAAGGAACATTCGTTTACCGACGGTGAATCCTGTCGAGTGTTGTGTGACGCCGTCGTCACGAATTCCACACGGACAACACAACAGTTTCCTTCATGTAAACACACACATGCCCACACACACACACACACGCACACACAAAACACACACAGGAAACATTCAAATATCACACATGAATGCACAGACAATCTCCTGTACTAATTTGTGCACAAACGACCACACGTGAACGCACACAAATCCTTCCACATATGCTCTTTTTTCCCAGAGTAGCACAGTCCTCCACACACATACACACACACACACACACACACACACACACACACACACACACACTTTAAAATAGTTAATTAAAGCAGATAATTATTCTCCCTCAGATCACAGCCACCTTGACAGAGTCGTCCTTAGCTCTCGATGACTCACCCTCAACATTCCTGCTTGTCTCCTGGATACAACTCTGTGTGAATGTGTGTGTGTGTGTGTCTGTCTGTCTGTGTGAGTTAGGGTTTCTGTGAGACTGTGTGTGTATGCGTGTGTGTCTGTGTATGCGTGTGCTTTGTACTCATAGTTACTTTCAAAATCATACTTTTCATATTTAGCCAATAATAACTCATCATTCATTAATTTTTATTGAAGTGTAGAAAAGGTGAAGGAATTAAAATATTGTCTATTGTTGAATTCAGTTTAGGTTCACTTTAGATTTGTTTTAACACTGAGCTGAATTTAAGAATGCAATAACTGATTTTTTTTGGCCACTTGGGGGCAGTAGAGACAAGTTGTGAATACAGCGTTGCCATATTTATCGCCTTGATGTGGTGAAGTTATTAGCAAACAGAGCAAAATGATCCGTCATCCGGATCTGGTCTTCGAGTCCATCTGATGAATCTAAGTCCAATGTTCCCTTCTCTTTCAGCTCCAGGTTCGGTCCCCACCAGCTCCCGAGGGAAAAGTCTGGCTCTTTAGCTGCTAAATCAGAAGCTCTGTGTGGCGACAAAGGCTGATCCAGGGTCAGTTTTCCACAATGCATCATTGGCACGGTTACCATACGACAAATAATCAAGCTGGTCCCAAATCAGCCCTCATGTCAAAATGATAATATGTTGAGAGACAGAATCTTTTTAAAATCTGGTTTGTTATGATATTTTCAACGATGTTGTATAAAAATCTCGACTATAGCTGCTGTAAGTGCAGATTATATTATTTGGCCTTTTAAAAAGATTACGTTTTACCTGGTGTTGATCAGAAAACATAGATACAGTCTGTAGACGCCTGAACTCAGTTAGGGCACGATGGCGAGGACAAAATCCTCCATCTTGCTGCGTAAAATCATTTTGCATAAATCGAGCCCCTGATGTTTCCGTATTCCCTTTGTACAGGTGAGATAAAAAACCGGCTCATCCCCAGTTTTTTTTCTCAGATCCGTCTAAACCCACGATTTCTTTGGAGATGCCGGAGCAGAGCGGCGTGATCTTATCACCTGGCTCAGCTCCTCAAGTTTGATATATTTTTCTGCACGATTAAAGCTGGATTTTGTTGGATCCATCCTGTTCAGATATGGAGATTTTTGATGAGTCGGCACAGGTTTAACAGCTCTGAGGCAACAAACTTACTCTAGAAACAAATTAAATCAATTATATCACCAAATCTTGCCCATAATCACAGGATCACGGGCGTCGCTCCCCTAATCTGAGAGTGTTCTGTCTATTTCTGTCCATTGCAATCAAAGAGATGCGAGAAGAAAACAACGACTGTCCTATTTCCTTTGTTAATCAAGGGCGAATTCGCCAGCTACGAGCTGCTTTTCACAAAAGCAGAAAACAGGTGGCGGCATGAAAAGCTTTGGGATGAGCTGTCGGCCTGTTTCATCTGCTGTTGTTTTCTGAAGGGTTTTTGTTTTTTTGTTATTTTTTGAAGGACGAGTGAGGATGTGTGAAAAACAGGCCTGGCTGGTTTCACCTTGCAGGTCTGGAAAAAGTAGAGGGCCCTTGAAAGATTAAAAAAAAAATCTGCTCCCTCATCTGCTCATCTTCGACACGTCTGGCTCCTTCAGCGCCACTGCCAGGTTTTTTCTGGAGCCGCGGGGATGTTTTGCTTGTCGTCGCCGTGAGGAACCCTCCTGAACCCTCTCCTGTTCCTCCTTTAGACTGAAGCACCCTGAACGCTTTCATAAACCCAACTGCTAACCGATTTCTCTTTGGGACCAGGGGGGTAAAAAAACAAACTTCAAATCAATTTGGTTTCTTGCTTTTAATTACCTGAACTTTCCTGAAGCGGTGTCTCTGCCTACGACACGTCATCTTTCATTTAAGACTCTGGTTCTGGTTTTACTATGTACTCAAAACAAAAACTATAAAGAGTTGCCTTCTGTAAGAGGGTTTTTTAGCCCTGAATTATGTCTGTCAGAGAGTTACTCCTGTTCTTGCTGCATATAAATCCTGCCTCTCCCTCAGGAATTGGCTGACACCAGTCATGCTCCCAATTACATGCCCAGGGGAAGAAAAAAAAAATTTCACGCAGGAACATTAGTTTTTAACAGGTGGTGGCTAAAATATCGATTAGACTTTCATAAAAACTTGATTAACTGCATCATTTTGATCGTTTAAAGTACTAGAATTGTAAATTCTTGGCACCACAAGTGACAAAAGTGTTTTGTGTGACGTGTTTATGGTTTAATCAAGGCAAGTTCCCAACAACGCTTGTAGCCGTGGCAAAAAAGTTAGTTTGGCCTCCCTTGATAAACCTTCATCAGGCCAGTGTCTCCCCTTGACTCTCTCTAATGGAAAACTTTAATTGGACCATTTAATTGGATTGAAATCTGCATCTTAGCATTTTTGAGATTTTAAAAAGTTCCCAAATCTGTTTAAGAGCCTTGACTAAAGCAAGGAAGAAAAACTATATTTAGATTTCTATAACTGCTTTATGTGAAGCAAATTAATCATCAAAGTAACATTTAATAACCTGGTAAAGAGGGAAAAAATGCATAAAAGCTGGAATAACATAATAAATGGTGATTACAGGTGCAGTGTGTTAATAGATTTCCTTAAATTTAGTGAAAGAACCTAAAGTTCAGTAAGAAAAATTAATCAGCAGCAAAAGAAAACAAGAAATTTTTCATTTGGATTTGAAAGAACAAAGCTTGACCTCAGACCAACTCAACATTATCAGCACAGACCCTGAATTTTAAGTGATTTCTGGCTGAAGTTTAATTCCAAACTTCTCCGTACTTTTGACTTTTTAAGCAGAACTGACTGCCTCACACCTCTGCTCTGGTATAAAGAAATGGACCCCCCACACACACACACACACACACACAAACACACACACACACACACACGCAGGGGATTTCAACCGTTTCCCTCTCTCAGCGTTGGCTGTTGCCCAAGGAACAGGAGCGAAGAGAGGAGGGAATGAAGTGGAGGTCAATACCAGCGAGGGAGGCTCCTGGTCTGGGCGAGGGACATTCAGGTGACACAGCCTTGTTAGAGAGAGAGAGAGTGGGGGAGTGAGGTGTGCAGTTATGGTGAGTTGTGGTCTTGTAAAGTTACAGTGTGTGCGTGCACACCTGTGTGTGTCCATGTCTTGCTCGCAATCGGTTTCATTGATCACACACACACTCATCAGAAGGGAAATCAATGAGACAGAGAGAACAGTTAGTCAGGTCTTGATGACTCAGGTTGTGTTGGGGCCTGAGTGTATTCTCGTGGGACCGGCTTTCCCCTTTCCCTTGTCTCTTTAACGCTAACGCCAACGCTGCGACCCCGCAGGTGACCTTTTTGCCGTCCTCTCGCCAACTTGACCTCTTCACAGGTTTATTTTGGCTGAAAACTTTGCGCTTATAATTTCACAGATTGTAATCCAGGAATCCATCCTGGGTTCTTCTTAAGTGGTCGCACGGACGGGGAAACCTGAAGAGAAGTGTGTGTGTGTGTGGGGGGTCATGATACAGGTGCTTTATTCGCAGGGGAGTAAGGATGTTAACAGTGATGCTGTCGCAGCCTCCTCCAGTCCTGCGATCTCCTCCCAGCTCACTACTGATGCCGTGAAACTACACCTGTTCCGTTCAGAAATAGGATGCTGCCATCTAGTGGGGCAACGCTCACACACTGAAAGGACATTGCCTCCGTTTGTGTGTGTTTCAGCACTTGTAACAAATAATGCATCATTTACACCAGTGTCAAGATATTTCAGCCGTGCTCCAGGTCTTTGGATTTCGGGAGAAGCTAGTTCTTGGTTTTCTTTTCATTTTAATACAAAATGAAAATCACCTCAGAGAATAAAACGTTAAAAGTTGTTATATTTGCTTCTGCTGTTTAAATATTGCATAAAGACACAAATACCCTCATTTCCTGTTTACCTGTGACGCCGTTTCCTGTATACTGTTGTTTCAGTTAAAGACTTTATAGATGACCTCGACTATTTCACATGATGAACTCTCAGTTTGCTGTTTTAGTGTCAGAGCCTGGAGCTGCTCCAAACTTTTACCGGGACTGACTGTGTTGTACTGAAAAGTAACACGACGAATAGGGTATACAAGACATATAAGGTGAGTGTTTGAATGTTTTTCTTCCTTAAACGGGTTTAAATTAAATTTGCAAATGTCTGAAGCAGCAGTCAAATACAGACTGCAAACAATATATGTTTATAGAAATAAGAAAAATAAACAATGAAGTCGAATCACGTTAATCCGCATCACTTGTTCATATTTTTTATTTCTTATTTAGAAAAATCTATCGTATCCAGAGTTTGCTGCTGCCCGTGGGTGGAGCGGAGGGACGAGCCGCTGTGGTTCTCCACCAGCTGGTGTCAGGCCTCGGCGGCTCCGGCGGCTCCGGCGGCTCAGTGCGCAGAGGAAACGCCGCAGCCACGGCAGCACTCGAAACTTTTCACAATAAGACTCCCCTCATCCGACCGGCGCGCCTTGCTGAGTTCCAAGAGAAAAGACCAACGAGCAGAGAAGACGGGGCTTTTATTTTTCCGGGTCTGCGGCTTAACTGGAAACGTGTTTGGGATTTTCCTGGTGCAACTTGACGCATCTTTACATGTCAACGTTTAGGGGCCGATCCACGCGTCACACACCATCACTCGAGTGTGTGTTGGCGTGTGCGCGTGTGTGGTGTCCGTGGGTGCGTGCCTGCGTTACTACATGAGCTGCTGCCGCGCGCCCGGACGGACACAGAGGACAGACGCGGGGACACGATGTGACACTCGGCCACGCGTAATTTGCGCATCCGGAGGAGCGGTGCGCACCGTTAGCAGCGCCGCCGACTGTGCGATGATTCGGCTGTTTCCGGACGCCTGACGCCGTTTTGGAGCGAGTCCAGGGATGCTGCGGCTGGTCTGGCTGCCGGAGTGCCGCCGCGCAACGTGGGGCTGCGCCCTCCACATCCGCTGAACGGGAGAGGCGCGGATCGGGCGTTTTTTCCTGCGCGTTTTCCGCCCTTCTCCGACCTTCTGCTCTGACTCTCACCGGGGGGGTGGGGGGGACAACCCGCCATGGATCCCTCCTGGGACATTTGAGCACCTCCTGCGGTGGTATCGCTCGCTGCTGGGACCGTGGGATCGCCTGTCGCTCCTCCATCCCCAGCCCGCAAGATGGGGAACAGCTTCTCCAATTTGGCCGCCTTCCAGTCCCTACACATAGTCATGCTCGGGCTGGACTCTGCGGGCAAAACCACCGTGCTGTACCGGCTGAAATTCAACGAGTTCGTCAACACGGTGCCCACCATCGGCTTCAACACGGAGAGGATCCGGCTGGGCGGCGCGGGGGCCTCCCGGGGCATCAGCTGCCACTTCTGGGACGTCGGGGGCCAGGAGAAGCTGCGGCCCCTGTGGAAGCCCTACAGCCGCTGCACGGACGGCATCGTGTACGTCGTGGACTCCGTGGACACGGAGCGGCTGGAGGAGGCCCGCACCGAGCTGCACAAGATCACCCGCTTCTCGGAGAACCAGGGCACGCCGCTGCTGGTCATCGCCAACAAGCAGGACCTGCCCCGGGCGCTGGACGTCGGGGAGATCGAGAGGCAGCTGGCCCTGGCCGAGCTGAGCCCCTCCACCCCGTACCACGTCCAGCCGGCCTGCGCCATCATCGGAGAGGGGCTGGACGAGGGCATGGACAAGCTGTACGAGATGATAGTGAAGAGGAGGAAGTCACTGAAGCAGAAGAAGAAGAGACAGTGATGGCAGATTTTTGTGGCTGGATGAATGAGGACAAAAAAGAAGCTTCTATTGAAATATTATAAGATGGATTCTAGCGATATTTTTTACAGTGATAAGTAGCAGATAAAAACCCCATGAAGCATAAATAGGCCTCTCATCACCAACTACCACAGAAACACTGCAAGTCTCCATGTGTGATGGGAAAATGTGTATAGAGATGCCACGTGAGCTAAGAAAATACCAGTGTTGTCACTATAAACTCATTAGCATCCATTGGTTCCTATAGGAACGTTATAGAGGGACACAGTTATGATAAAAAAAAATGCCTGAGCTTCATCTACCAACATGTTTATTTGCAGAAAACCACTAGATGATCTTACGCCATAAACATAAATGATAGCAAGTCACGAAATGATCATAGCAAGCTCAAATTTAGGGCAAAATATTGCTGGTTTGCCCTGATCGACAGCTGTTTTCTCTGTGTATCCCTTTTTACGGGGAGATGCTCCCTGTGTGTGGGAATGTTAAAAGCACCGGCTCATCAGGGGACGTCCACGTTACAGCGGAGTTGTTTTTATTTTAGAAAACAAAAAACAAACAAACAAACAAACAAACGGATCCACGGGCACAGATTGTGAGACCGTTGTAAAAAAAACAAAAACAAAACAAACAAATAAAGCTACAATTAGGGACGCACTAGGGTTAGGATGCGCCGAGAGCTGTGAGGCAGTGGCACCAAAGACGACCCCCCCCCGGGAGGACACAAAACTCCATCTCCTCCGTCTCTGCTCTGTCGTTATTCCCCCTGGCCACTTTAAAGGTGGAGGTATGAATCCAAAATGAGCGGATGAGGCTAAATCTGTAGCATCTGGAGGATCTGGTCATTGTGGTCTCACCCCCAGAGGCTTTTTTTTTTTTCTCTAATTTTAATTCATCTGTTTGTGTCTCAACAAAGCAGATTGGTCGCAGATTTTATTGCTCACAGGTACAGACAGTTATAAGCTAAATTTAACATTTACATTTTATTTGAGACGATTATATAAGAAATCAATTCCCTTTTTACAGAAGCAAAGGAAATTCGCAAAAACGGCATCAGTTTAAAAAACTGAATTCTCCTACCGACTCCTCATTTTTCCATTTTGAGTCATTTTCCCAGTTGTGTGTCTTTCCCGGAGAAAAAAATCTGCGTGAACAGTTGATTCTGTCTCTGCAGAGAGATTTTTTTTTTCAGCTCTACATTTAGCTCTTGGTTTCTATTTCATGCAGCCATGAAAAAAAAACCTAGTTGCTAACATAAGTTGCCATGTGTTTGTTTGGACCTACAAATCATCTCCAGCTGCACCGATTTTAAGCCAAATATACTAGTAGTGAGCACGTGAACCGATTTTCCAGTGGCCAGGAACAAAATGTTATATTTGTTGCTCGTTGCTTTTTTTGTATCAGGGAGACAAAAACCGCCATTAAATGTTGACGACAGAAATCCAGTATATCGGCCTTTTGTTAGAGATGGAACGAGGACGTCTTTCTACCTTTGCCCCCGTGTTTTGTTTTTTTTAAACAGTTTTTATTGTTCACCTATCAAGACGGGCATTTTAGGTTTTCATTTAACACACCATTTTGTTTTGTTTTCTAAGGGGCTGTGTCCATAAAAATTCATAGTTTATATCATCTGCAATTGAAACCGACCTGAAAACTGTCTGACATATTTGTTTTTTTTCCTGCCCTATAACAACACAATATGTAGTCGTCAGCAAAAAGTGAAAGAGCTGAGATGCAGCCATGAATAAAATCAGATTCTGTCCAACGTCTGTCATACAATCAGCTTAAAGAGGTCGGGATTCTTTAGCTTCTGAAAGATAAATATGTTTTTTGGTTATGTGTGTATTTGTGTGTGCGCGTGTGTGAGAGAGAGAGAGAAAGTGCCATGAGGGCGTCCCACGCCGAGGCGACCTGCTGTTGGAGACAGGAACAAAGTGTCTTCCCTTAGCGACGACGACGACGACGCAGCGAAACAAACCAACCAACAGGCTGGAACCTGTTCAGCTGCTCCTTTAAAGAAAAAGAAAATAGACTTTGCCTCTTCCTCAATCATGAACTTTTGCTCCCGTCGAATGATGAACCAAAACTTTCTCAGTATTGGAGTTGTTTTGTGTTATGTTTGAACCAAATTCAGCCCCTGGCCACATCCAGCTCCACCCTTGTCTCTGACACAGCTGATATTACGTGGAATAGTCCTTAAGAAGTCTCTGAGATTAGCGGCTTGTCCCCACGCTGGACTATTGAATGTCTCTAACGGACTCTTTGTTCTTACGCCGCGTTTACGTCAAAACAGAGGGAGAAACAGGGCGGAGTCTCGCTGCTGCCGTTTGACGTCCACAAAATTTAAAAAACGATTTAATTTTAAACCTTAAACTGCAGCATGTTACTGTTTTTATTTTTTTTAAGTAAATTTGATTGTATTTTGAAGTTAACTTGATCATTGTTTAATATCTTTGAATGCTACATAAACTCCCACATGTTGAACTCATAACTACCATCAGGGGGTAGACGTGAATGTTATTTTTTGTTTTTCGCGTTGGGAATTTCGTGTTCCCAACACAAATCCGATGTGCCCCCCCCCCCCCCCGCCCCCCGCAATCATCAGCAGAGGCCGTGTTCAACACTGCATGACAGCCGCCACTTCACACAGTGTAAATTATACAGTATAGTGTTACAGCCAAGATACAGCAAGACCAAACAATGTATTACATGCCAAAATGGAAAAAACAAAAAAAAGAGAAAAAAGTATTTTTGGGATTAAACTCTTTGTAAGTGAACTTGTTTGGTGTCTGGTTTGTGCTTCGCTTCCATATATTTAAAGTGTGTGTGTGTGTGTGTGTGGGGGGGGTCCAGTATCTCTCAGCTATGTGCCAGTTATACACTGAATCTCGTTGGAGTATTATAATATATATATATATATATATATATATATATATATATATATATTCTTTGTCACTCTCACTATAAAATGAGTAATTTCCACTTCAGCAATCAGCTCAGACCTATTGCTGCTGCAATAAGATAAAATGGTTGTAGTCTCTTCGTCTCACTGAT
This sequence comes from Istiophorus platypterus, assembly GCA_016859345.1. NCBI lineage: Eukaryota > Metazoa > Chordata > Actinopteri > Istiophoriformes > Istiophoridae > Istiophorus > Istiophorus platypterus. The sequence continues at coordinate 12,829,456 of CM029131.1, read as the reverse complement.
ATATTTAAAGACTCATTCAAAGAAAATGAGATAGTTGAGATGGTTCTCGAGACCAAAGTACATGTTTCCTCTGTGTCGTCTGCCCGTTCTCCGTCCGGTGCCAGTTCACCGTCTGTGCAGCCATTGTTTGCGTCTGAACCGTCTTGTTATTGTGGTTTTTATAAGCCATGTCTGTAGTGTAGGTTCAGGGTAGTAGACAACAATAGTGTTGTGTCATGGCGTAACCGCTCACGCAGGAAATGTTATTTACTTGCTGCACAGGGACACTTTTCAGTGTAATTGCATCGTCCATATTGTGCTCCTGAAATAAGAGCGTTTTTTTTTTTCTTCTTTTTTTAAATAATCTCTGGGGTTTAACCGTCTGGGGAAAAAAAAAAGGACGAATGTGCTTGTTTATTGATTCTTTCTGATATCGAACATATCTGGAGCTGGAGAGCCGGGCCCGAAGACAAAAGGTCGGCGGTTCAAACCTCAGGCATGGGACCCGCGTCACTGGACACGTAAGTAAATATCAAAAGTTTAGATTGGATCTCAGGCGACTCAGAAACGGTCCCATGTCCAAACACACCAGGACATGCATATCAGTGGTTTCTTCATGTTTCATTACCATTTAGTATAAACGGGGCTTTCTTTACACCAGAAACAATCATGTTTGCAAACCGTCCGGCTTCTCCATTCACCTGTCTGACCACTCCGTCACTGGGGGGTCCCAGACCTGGACCCGGAACCCGAAACCTCAGCAGTGATCGGTATTGATCTACAGCCTCACCCGCACCCGCAGATATTCTCTGTTACTGAGGCCTCGTTCCAGTTTCTCCGCAGACCCGGAGCTGTAGAAGCCAAATTTACCTCCCGGCTACATTTGAGGACCATGTGCATCTGTCCTCAGTTTATTCCGATTCTCACATCTCCTTTTCCAAACCGCTGACAGAGCGTGGCCGGGCCTCGGCCGCTTCTTTGTGCCTTCGCCCTCCTCCCTCCGCTGTGTGTCTGTGGTTGGCTGTGAGTGGGATTTCATGTACTTTTTTTGTTTGTTTGTTGTGTTTTTTATCTGCACGTTCTCCCCGGATGATAATCCCTTACATTTTTTTCTGCCATCCGGAACGGGCAGCAGGTTCTATGCTGATCGCGCGAAAGCTTTGAAGAGCCAACGTTAAAAGAAAATCCACTGGCGTTTGAATGTACAGGAGATGGGGTGATTATTTTATTTCTTTTAAACGCAGCCTGTCAGAGGCAGATTTCTTTTTTGTTGACAGCACAAAACTTTTGCCTGATGGCGAAAAAACGGATTTTGATTCGGTTTATTTCAGTTTTCTTAGACAAGACTTTTGGTACTATTGAAATGACTGAAGCTACCACCCTAACTATAATTGCGCAGCGAATACATTTAAGAGCTCAGATTGTCGTCACGCGTCACTAAGGTCAGGTTGTGTTGAGTCAACAGAGGCTTTAAGATCTGAACCCGATGTGACTGATGATCAAAAGAAGTTGTTGGGACAATAAAAGTTGCCCCGATTGCCATCGTTCCGGGTTTGTAGTTTCCTCTCTGCTATCAGGCTTCAGTGTTTGTCTCAGTCCCTCTGGTCTTGATCTGCATTCGCTCTGATCTCAGTCTTTTCTAAAACCTGTTAGAGTCTACGACATCGCTCTTTCTACGCTCAATTGTCTGATCTAGTTCCTGTATTTTTTAAGCTCTGGTCTCTCTGTGCTTGTCTCGAGTTCTTATCCACACCCTGGTCTGGGTCTTTACAAGCTCAGGACCTGGCCTCCGCCAGCTCTTGTTTCTTTTTTTACCCACAGCTGTCCACTTTTCTGTAAAGGTTTATACAGACATCTGTGGTCCACAGAGGACGGATCCTACCTACCTTTCCACCAGCGCCACCATCAGGTCAAATCTATACAATACTTTGGTTTTTGAACCACAAACCCCAAAAAACGAATGACATCCCCCATCAAGCTCAGCTCTGCTTTGTGTTCGCGCAGGTTAAGATGGTGAACGTAGCAGATTAACATGTGTTAAACATCAGTATGCTGCTGTTATCGTGAACACTTTAGCATTGAGCCTCCTGTTTCAGCCTCATACAGCTGCCAGCATGAATGTAGACTCTTGGTCGTGTTCCCGTCCAAGCTATTTCCTGTCCATCCTGGTCCTGAACTTTCTAAAGCTTAGGTCTCAGTCTTTTCTTAAACTCTGGCCAAAATCTTTCTTAAATTCTGGTCTGGGTCATTTTTAAACTCAGGTTTCTGTCTCTATGAAATCTGGTCTTGTCTAGTTTGGTCCAGGACTTTCTTATCTATGGCCTTAATCTGTCCATGTATAGATCTTAGTCTTTCAAACTCTAATGTTTTCCTTTCTACAGAGAGACAGAGAGAAGTGTAGGTTTTCTCTCAAATATATTGTCTGTCTATTCTAGTCTTAATCTCTAAATTCTCATCCTGTTCTTTCTAAGATCCAGTATTTCTGCACTGTGGTTTCTGGTCTTGGTCAAACTAAACATCTAAGATCCCAATATTAGACCCAATATAAGGACCAGGTAGAAACCAGACAATGTTGGTTGACCGCTATGTTGAAATCCTACTTTGAATACATCCTCATTTATATCCTTCTGCTGGAAACGGATCAATAGCACTTTGCAAACGAACTCTCCACATTAAAATACAAATTCCATCTATGTGCTGCTGTTATAGTCCTTCATTAACATACACACACACACACACACACACACACACACTCCGGGATGTGGAGTGTGTTCAGGGTCTTTCCAGCGCTGCTGGGCCGGTTCAGGCGGAGGCTAATCCGGCTGCGTTTCCCTCTGCCAGCGGGGTGCCGGGGGTGAAACCGGAGTCATGGCCGAGGCTTCGTTCCAATCACGGCTCGGTTAATTACAGGCTTGGACTCTGGGAAAGAGACGAGGAGAGAGTGAGAAAACTGGGTGAGTCGTCATTAGAGTCACTCAACGTCAAATTAAGGGTTAAAAGCTGAAACGTGTGACATATTCTCAGAGCTGTTTTGAAGTGATGGGAAATGAGACAGGGTGAAATGGAGTTTTTTTTCTGAGGAAGTCATGAGTCGTTTAGGGCAAGTTCAAGTCAGGTAACAAGTCTTCATAGGAAAAGAGTCGGTGAAAACAGTCAAGACATGTTTAGGTCCCCGAATGTCGACCATCAAAATGTGCTTTTCCCTCTAAAACTGTCTTAATTGTGTTATATGCCTTAATATCATTTAAATAACATGGCACCTTTTCTTACATAGCTTACATGTAGTATATAAGGGGCAAAAAAGGGGCACTGAAAAAAAAGAACAAAAAGAAAAACAAAATACAATTAAGAAATTTATAATTTTATCTTACAAAGAAAAGGTTTCAGATTTTTATAAAATATGGCAAAAATATTAAAAAGTTTATTTCCAATCAATGAAAAAAATAATTTGAAAAGAAAAACAAAAAATTCAAACATTAAAACATGGTAAACAAAATAAAATTAGCAAACTGTTGCTGCCTTGACACAGAAAACAAACAAACAAAAAAATGTATTTCTTGAAAGAAAACAAATCCACGGGGTCAAGATCTCAATGCAGGGTCCATTTAGTGGCTTAGAGGCCGAAGAGTGAAGGACACGGTGGCAACTTATTTATTGTTCCAGGATTTAAAGTCAGAATCCAAATCTGATCTCCCTGGACCCGAAAGGCAAAAACCTCCCAAGTCCCAGTAACTTCAACCTCCAAGCCCAGTCCGAGCCCCTCGTTTTCAGGACTTGGATCTTAACCCCATCCTCTGCTCCGGGTTGCAGCTTCTTGACACATCTGTGGGGCGGAAGGTGCGAAAACTTCAGCATTCGCCATCGCGTCCCTTCCCTCCCGCCGGTTTGTGTGCCACGTTGCTGTTCTGTCCTCGGGGCCCTTGCAGGGACCTCGGTGCAGGGTCTGGCGATAAAACTGTCAACTGTCCCCAGAGCATTCATGAAATATGGAGCAAATAGTAGTCGCTTTCCGTCACAAGATAAGATAAGTAACGTGACACTGTTTTGATTAGAGAGCGACATGCAGAACAACACTGTAATTCAGCCAAAACACAATTTTCATCCGTTAGACAAACTGCATGTGATGTCGACGTGTGTAGTTAGATGTGTAGTTGTGTAGTAAAGTGTGTTTAGGTGTGTTTCAGCCGCGATTTGGTTCAGAAACGGAAGCAGCTGCAGGTTTTCCTCCCTCTGCAACCACAGAAATCTGCTCAGATGTGTTTTCTGTGTAGGTGGAGACGACGCTCCGGTTTCTCTCTCTTTGCTGCTGTCAGAGCCAATTATTTCACACACACACACAGACACACACACAGATGCAGATTGGAGGATCCACAGTAAGGATTTTTAAATGCAGAAGATGTAAATCAGATTGTGAAAGACGCCAGGAATTGTCCAACAAAATTATATTTTTGGAAAAATTATATTTTCAATTCAGTGAGATTTGCAGTTCAGCCTAAAACTAGAGTGATGTGTTATTTTTTTTTTCTTTAAACGGTCCACAACAGCTAATTTTACTTTTCAAAAGAGAACAGACAAATTAAGGGATAAACCAAGCCAACAAAGAAGAAGTTTAAAATTTTAAAATGAACATTTACAAGGGGGAAACACTCCACTTGGTACATTTTTAAATTCAGATCGAGGCAGAAAATGAGGGCGAAGTTGGAGAGACAATGAAAAGTGGGGAGCAGATTTAGATGCAGAGTGACACGGCATCAGATTTATGACTTCGGTGATGGCAGCTCTGTCGGAGCGTGTCATTAACATGTTAAATTACACGGCTGGCCCCTGTGATCCAGAGGGCGGGCCCCCCGTCAGCTCTCCCAGAGGATGCTGGGAGAACGTCAGACAGAAATACCACAGCCTCAGACGCTCTCATCCCACTGTCACGATTTTCACTTTATTTATAGCGAACTCAACTTGTCTGGACAGGACGACGTCTCTCACATCACTTTTTTATTTATGGCTTTTTGCTTTTCTGCTGGTTGCATGAACTACTTTATTCACCAGAGTACGGAGAATCAGTCAGATTAGCATAAATTTTTGGTGAATCGGAATTTTGAGAGCTAGTTTTCACTGCTGTCTTTTATTGTGAAAGCCTTCTTTTTTACCACTTCACTCATAACTTTTCATAAATTTATCCTCACCTTATTTTATCTGTTACATTCTCATTATTTTTGTCTCTCTTTTGTCGCCTTTGTTTTTAATGCTTCTCCTATCATTTCTATAATTCTCATTTTTATTATCTTCTTTGCACCTTAACTGTGGCATTTTATCCTTGTTCTGTTCATTTTTATTAACTTTATTTTTTTCATTTTTATTATTATCACTTACATTCTGTTCCCGTTTTTTGTGTTCACTTTATGTCTGATTATGTCTGTTAATCATCACTTTATCATCATCATCTTTATTATAAAGCCTTTTGACCTGCATTTTCCTGTATGAAAGGTTCTATATAGATAAAATGTATTATTATTATTATTACTTGGGGTTCACTCAGATTAACCAGAAAGGGAAAGAATCGATGGCTCATCCTCGATTGCTGAACCCATTAGCTGAACTTAAAGTCGTGTGTTAAGGGGTAACAGTGGATGGATGATGAGAAATTGAAAACCCCTGGCACAGGCAGGTTTGTGCAAAGAATATATGGCCTTGGTACGGGGGCTCTGGCCAAGCTGCCCCCTGACCTTCACGTTCTGTAGCTACGCTGCTCTCTCCCTCCGTCTGACCCATGCTGCTGATGTTTGCCTCTGCACCGCGCTCTGGATCCCATATTGCTGTGTTGTGTTTGGATCCCTAGGAGCAGTGGCATCATTGCCAGTACGTTGATCTCATACTGTTCTTATTTGGGCTGGCATTAGCATCATGGGGGGGGGGGGTGTGCTAGCATGGCTTCAGACTTGAAAGTCCAGTTGTTAAACAACAGATGTGATCTTTCTTTATGTCCAGCATCTAGACATAGAGAAAAATCCCTCTTGGCTGTTGTGTTTTCAATTGTGTTCGACTCAATAAGCGAAATTTAAAAATTCTAGCCAGTTTCCTGAAAGATTTTCATCTCTTGAAGCTGAAGCAAAAATGATAAATTGGGCTTTTCTGGAGTGAAATGGTCTGATACTTTCACTTTTCATGACATTTTGGCTCCAGATGGAACCAATAGGAGATTCTAAACTTTTCTGTTGTATTCATTTATGGAATCTGACACAGTCACGCTGATGTTTACAGTGTCCTCAGTGCATCTCGGCCTCTTCCTCCAGATTTCCCTGCTGCAACTGGGACACACATTCGAGTGCTTCTGGCCGTAGATAATGACAGAATGGAGGTCCACACAAAAAAATACTTTGTCCATGGTCGTTGGTGCTTTTGTCTAGAAATGAATCAAATCCGCCTCAGGCGTTTAAATAAAACCCTCACTCATCTGTTCCTTCAGAGGCTCTTTCAGCTTGAAGCTCTGTTACCAGGTGCAGAAGAATGACTTTTACGAGGCTGTTGACGTGAAGCCTCTAACATCACATGGACTCATTATTACAACAGACTGTGTTCAAATATTTTTCATTCACGAATAGCTCACCAAATGCGGTCACCTGTTTCAATTTTAAATCACTTTTCGACCGTGTGTTCGCCTCAGGTCAAATCCTTGTCTCTCCCCAGTGACTGTGGCCATTTTTCCCTCACTTCTCCCCTTGTGTTCTGAGTGTTTAATTGCCAAGTGAGTAAATACAAGTGGTAGTTTCCTCACTTGGCCCGTATAGGCTGTACTTATGGAAGGAAATCGTCTCCCGGTGCTCGTCGAATGTCGCTGCAGACTGGCAGCGGCTGCTCGAGCCTCTCGGCTCTATGCAACACTTTGCTGGGTAGGCGCTTGATGATGTCTCCAAAGAAAAATCAAAGCCCCCCTTGTTACATCCCACAGCCAAAATACGCAGTCAGAGTCCCGGGTTTACCCTGAGTTTATACTTGAGGTGTACAGATGACAACAGGGGGAATCACTTCCACTTTTACATCACAATCAAAAGCAAAGATCCATTAGGAAAAGTGAGGTCAACGTGGGTTAGAGCCGCATTTTTTCTCAACAAGAGATGATGAGATAAAGAAAAAAAAAGGAGAAATCACATCTGTAGGAGGAAGTGAAAGAGGAAGAGGAGGAGGGACGAGTGTTTCTACACCGGATTTATTCATTCTAAGGCAGATGACAGGCCTAGAATAACTTCCTGTGACAGAAGTGGGAAAACAAACCCCCACATGTTCTGCACGGCCAGTCTGGGTCTGCTCTCTGAAGCTGGAGCGACATCAAGTGACGTAGGGATCCTTCAATTCATCTAAGGATAAGAAAAACCGGGTGGGGAGGGCATGGCTGAGGGACCAGAGGCCATTTAGTAGCAGGTTAGAGCTTTTTCTTTGGATTGCATGACCTTCCTCAGCAACTATATAGGACTTTGAAAACCAGGATGAGCAACTGAAAGCTCCAGAGCAGCTGCTAAATGGACCTGGTGACGAGTTTTCCTTGGAACATCATTGTCATTGACCACGTGGGAGTGACTGATATTAAATAACAGCTGAGCAGCCATAACTGTGGGAAAAAAGAAAAACAAAAATCCTCGGGATTTAGAAGCTGTTTACTTTTAATAAAACTGCAGAAATTTTCTGACCAGCGGGACCTTGAGAGCGCTCACTGGAAAAAAGTTGACGGAGTGAAATTCGGCCTAAAACGCTTTTCCAACGAGAAAACCCCAGTGACTGAACGTCGCATCATCGGAGCCAAACCGACGTGTCCTTCGTTTTCACTGTAGATTTTTTCCTCTGAGCTGCTAAAACCTGCTGAAGTTTGTCTCTGCTGCAGGACTGGACCAGTTAACAGTCTGGAAACTGTTTGAACTCCAGTAGCCAAAGGGTGTGGGTGTGTGTGTGTGTGTGTGTGTGTGTGTGTGTGTGTGTGTGTGTGTGTGTGTGTGTGTGTGTGTATGTGTGTTTTTGACGCTTCTGCTGTGTCCTAAGCCTTAAATCTTGACCAAACATGCCGTGATTTGTGTAAATAAACCAAATCTGTCTGAGGGGGAGGAATGTGTTCGACTGAGACTGTGTCGAAAACATGGACGTCAATCCCCGGAGGCCGGAGTTCACAGGATGCAGAAAGAGAGAGAAATCTCCATTGGCTCCATAACGTGAGACCTGTTTTTGTCTTCATCCTCAGGAATCACACCTGGCGTAATGAGTTCAAGAGGCTCGGTCCTCTGAGAGGAAAAAAAAGGGGGTGAGCCAGATTTGTTTAACCTGGAACAGGAGCTGGGTAAATAAACTGGGAGGCGATCGGGCGGGGGCGGTGATGGCTGAGCGCTCTTGCTGCTGTTTCTGCAGGACTTTCCCACACTTGGAGGCCCGGCGGAGGTGACGTGCTCAGATCAGCGCTGGAAGTCTTTTTGATAAAGCTGCTTTCCTGCTTCACAGATTCACTTTGACATTTTAAAAAAATCTGGGAACAAAAAAAAAACAACAAGTTGAACAAGTGAACAAGTTTGATGAACAAAAATAAGAACCTGTCAAAAATGAATTTTACAAGTAAGAAAGAATAATAAATGAACGAAGACACATAAAACTGTGGAAGATAAGTTCTAACCCATTCTAAAAGCCTGTCTGTGTTGTTGCATCTTCCAGTAGTTTTTGAGTTTCTCCCCATTTCACTCAAGGCTTTTCCAGATCTTTTCACCCTGAACTGGTCCTTTCTACGTTGTCTTTGCCTTTAGCTCCCTCTCATGGTTCAACTCGCCACCTGCACTGTCTGACTGAAAAAAACAAACCAGGGTGCATCGCTCTCATGGTGGGAGCACAGAGCCGAACCACAGGTGAAGATTAATGTGAAGTATGGAGTCTGAAAAGAGACCATGAGCCAGCAAAAAACAGTTAAAAAATACCTGTTCATATTCGCACCAGTTAACATTTATGTTCAGGGAGTTTTTCATGTCCTGGTTAAGAAAAATAGCATGAAATATATGTTCATTATATCTGTAAATGTTTTCTCTGAGGGAAAAGTTGATGGTTTGTGGAAGAATTTTCTCCATATTGTGAAGCAATGATCCTGGCAAAGTCTCTATAGTTGTGTAACAAATAAAATCACTGCTTTTTGTCTGATATGTTTGTTTACCTACTGTACTTGTCCGTAATTTAATTGGAGATTAACAGATTGAGAGGAGGGAGTAAAACATTTCATTTTTTCAGATGACAGTCGAGTTACTGGGCCTATTTCAGGTTAATTATTATTAGAATACAGCTTGTTGCATAACACGCTGCAGAAAGAACACCGAGCATCTGCAGACATTAGATTTAACTGTTACAGCAAAACGAAAACCGGTAGGACAAATAGCAGCAAGAACACAACAGAGGGACGCTGACCTAGAATCAGGGTCAGTGTAATCGGCTGAGGTGTTTCAGTTTTTGACCCTGAAACCTTCTTTAAAAATGCCGGTCATGTTTGTTCAAGTCACACAGGTCATGTCAGGCTGGAGGTGGAATTTTTTTTTTTTAGTCCTGCACAAGCAAACAAGTGAGCGGCAATGTGGGACAGGAAACAAAGTGGTATCACATGTGAAAATAACACAATAATGTTGTCACCAATCATGCATAAAAAGAAGCCAATGTGAATCATCATTTTCTGTATGAAACATCATCTTAGATGTATACATCTAAAAAAATTTTATGTTTAATAATTTATTAATTGTTTAATACATTTTCAGAGGAGAAATTATGAATAAATATTACACAGAATTGTGCAGAAGTATCCAGTTATCATGTAGCTCGAAGAGCGTTTTAATGTTGTGTGTTGTTGTGGTGATTATACTTGGTTTGCAAGATGAATCCGAGGGGTCATGGGATACTTAAATGTTCCAAAGAAGAAGAAGAAGAAGAAGAAGAAGAAGAAGAAGAAGAAGAAGAAGAAAACAAACACAATCTCTTTTTTCAGACTAGTTTTCTTCTTTTGCTGCGAGTTATGGGGTAGTTGAATCAGGTTAAGTCCTTTAAAAGAATATTCAAATTAAACCCAAGATAAAAAATTCCTCTGGAACCACTGTGTTATATTGTTGGGTGGTTTAATGACAAATGCATTGGATTTAACAAGCTTGTTCTGTTGTTCAGAGTAGCCACAGCCTTCACATGTAGTGAAGTATAACCTAAAAAGGAGTTTAAGTCTCAAAAAGCACTCACCAGCTCTCCGAGGTCTTATTTCTGTGCAATATTTAAGTAAATCGACTTTATTTTCCAGCTCTGTAATTTTCCTCAGGTCTAAGTAGAAAACGTGGTATTTTATTTTGAAAACCTTCGAGAGGCGGAGGTGTGGTAGATAAATTTGAATTTTTCCCCTTTCTGGCGTTGAACTCGTCTTAATTCACACCTAAAGATGTCAACGGTGAAAGAAGGAGACGCTTTGTGCTTCTTCATCAATGGGAAGAAGGTACGTTCAGCGTTTCTGCCACGGATCCAGCGGTTTGTGGTGGTTTAGCTGCTTTTATCTCTTAACCGTTGGTTTGTTTTCCACGTCCGCCACAAATGTCTGTTTTCAGACAAAAAGGTTTTCCGCTGCTTTTTGCTGGTGGAAAAATAAAATCCGCTCCAACATGTAAGAGAGTTAAAGGGTGAATTCGGGGGAATCGATCCAACAGGACTCGGGTCGGTCTCTGATCAACCGGCGGCGTTGAACTGAACTCTGTGTCCCGGAGGGGTCATGAGGTCAAACCCACAAAGCCCAGACTCGTGATTTTCTGCGTCCCCGTTGTCTAAAACTACAATAAACTTACTAAAGTAGGGGTTTGGAGTATTAGTGAAGATGTTCACACACTACTTTTTGACTGTTTACTGACTTTGTCAGTAAATAGTAATAGTAAATTGTGTTTTTTAATCTAAAATGATCAGCAGACTCTTCAATAATCAAAATAATCATGAGTTGTAACCCAATAATAAACGATTAAAAGTGAGCTCTAGCAGCATCTAGTGATAAAACAGTAAGACGTGGGCAGATGAGTCCTTTTACTCTTGACCTTTTTTAAAATACACTTTTACTTAAGCAACGTTTTCAATGAGGGGTTTTTACTTATAGTGGAGTCTATTTACTGTGTGGTTTTTGCTAAACTCACTAAAAATTATATAAAATATTGTTTTGACGGTGATGATGAGAAGCAATTTTTTTTTTTTTTGTCTCTAACTCAGAAAAATATATGGAAAAAATTCAATGTGACACGGAAGAAGAAATGAAACAGCTTTGAAATGAGATTCCAGGGACGCGAGGACGTTTGATTCGAGAACCTGTGTGGATCTTGTTCTCTTAGCATTTTATGGCCGACCTGTATGAACAGTCTGAGTATCTGATACCGTATGAGAGGCTGCAAGTTAGATAGTTTTCTCTTACTTTTCTATTTTATCTTTTTCTTCTGGCAACCAGAGAAAGATTAAATAGGCAAATTTGTTTATTTTTTTCTATCTAATTTTTACTTTTCAGCTTGGCTATGTAAGGCTGGAGCAGATAGCTCAAAAAAGTATTTTTTAATTAATATATTTTTATTTTTATTTCAATTAGGTTTCTCACAGATAACACAGACGTAGGAGCAGCTTAGAAAACCTGAACTTACTTAATTTATTTGTACATGAATTGCAATTCATTCATTAATAATTTGAATTGCATTGTAATTTTCTGCTTTCAGAGCTATATTTTTTAGCATCTCATCCTGGTTTAAGTACTGTTTTACAGTATTTTTCTTTTTGTCAAAAAGATAATCCTCAAGAAAACAGCAAATACTTGGATTTTTTTGATATTCTGTGCAAAGATAAAATATTAATACCTCAGAATTACACAGACATGGGTAGAAATTATTCAAAACCCAGAAATGATTCATAACTTTCTAGAGGGACAAGTTAAACCTTATCATTGGACCATGTGTTAATGGTTTACAGCCAAAACTGAAATTGGAAAAAGTTTAACACTTTAAAGATATTTTAACAAACCAGGAAAGAAGATGATGTTTAACTCATGAGAGTAGCAGCTCATTGGAGTTGGAGAGGAGTCGTTCAACATCAGAGCCACAGTTTGACCTCTGACCCTGATTCTGCTTCCTGTCTGAACAGGTCACAGAAAACCATGCTGACCCTGAGACGATGCTCTTGTCCTTCCTCAGAGAGAAACGTATCCTTTGATATTCACATCCACCATCACAGGTAAAGTTTCATAAACCTTCATTTTTCTGTTTCACCTCCCGAGGTGTTTTTTTTTTGTCCTTGACGGCGAATCCAGTGAGGTTAACCGGAACCAAGTATGGCTGCGGCGGTGGGGGCTGCGGCGCGTGCACCGTTATGGTGTCTCGCTACCAACCTGCCACTAAAACCATCATGTATCCTTTGTCGGAGACCACATGGTCACGGCTTTGCTCCGATTGATTCAGGTCCTCTACATGAAAAATATCCAACAAAAATCCACCTGTGAGCACATGACAAGGGATTTTAATATTAATGAACTACCCGAAAATCACAACTATGCTGGTTATTTGCTGTTAAAAAAACATACACAAGGTTATGAACTGACAGAATATTTTTTAGCTGGTGGCTGCTACCCACTGGTACTATAGTGAAAAACTGTGAGTCGTTACTTACTAAGGGGGTTGTGCTAGAGAAATCTTAGGAGGTTGTGAGGTGATGAACAAGCAAGGTAGGTTAAAATTCTGTGTTGTATTGACTTTTTTGAAAATCATTGGTAAACACTATGGACTTGTTTACCATGAACCTACAGGTTTATGGCTGTTAGGACACAAGTTTTAAATAAAATTTTAAATCTGCGTACTAGCGGAAATGACACGAGATGCACAAGAGCTGAGAACTCAGCCAACCAGTAGCACTAGCCGATATTAATCGGCTGATAACAGCTTATCATGCTAATAATTGGCCATGAGTAATAAAAAGTGCACTTTAGTTAAGTTTGGGAAAAATGTCTTTGGTCACAATTCTTTACCAACCCAAACATACATGAGATTCTTATAAAAAAATATTGTGTGTTTATATCAAATGAGTCTTATTCTCCAAAACACAGGTCGGTCTAGTGTATTTATATTTTTTTTTAACTCAGGGATATAAATATTTGTATCTGCTTTAAAAATCCAGACTCCGCCATCATCTAAAATGCGGACTTTACAAATAACAAGTTTAGCATCTGAGTTAATTTCTTAAAGTTTTTCAGAATGAATTATGCTTAATATTGATCCATGCAAAAAAAATAAAACCCTCAAAAAACAAAAAAACAGACCTGGCAGACTAATTAACTGTTGTAGGTCATGTCCTGCAGATCTTCCAATGTTGAAAAGAAAAAACAAAAATAAAACTCTCCACTACTTCTGCTCACTTTATGAACGGAACGTTTTTGGGAAAAAAAAAACCCAAAAACAAAACACCATCAGATTTTTATTCCCTGGTCCCATGATGTGTGTGAGATTCTTTGGTTTTCTTTTCACGTCATGAGGTTTTGGTCTTACGCACTGAGACTTTATGATGTTCCAGGACATAACCCTAACCCTTTTTGAAACCACGACAGGCTCAAGACCCAACTGTTTCCTCTGCTTATCAAGAGAAGTAACTCAACAGACCGTAACATACTCAAGAGTATGTTTGATTTATCCAAATGGAGCTTGTCACCATTTTAATGACTTTAAATCAGATGTGTATTGTACTTGAAACTTTTACAGGCATTAAAAACTTTGATAGGGATTGAAAACGAACGAAAGAATTTTCGAAAACTAAACTGTGCCCGACCCATGTTTGTAGCGACATTTGTTCATCATTAACAAATAGAAAATTCCTCTGGTTTCCTCCCCGATGGAGACAAAGACGTCTGGGAGCAGATTGGCGATTTAAAAAGCTGCCAAGACTGCTAAACTCCCACCAAGGCCAGTGTTCGTTACAACACGGAGCAACATAGACCAGAAAATCAATCCGTCGGGCCATGAACAAGCTTGGCAAACCTCCTAAATACCAAACACTGCCACCATTTTTCTTTTCTTTTTTTCTTTTTTCCTGACTGAATTAGATTTTTTAGAAAACAAGAGGGAGCCTGAACACAAGCTGGTTACCTGCCAAAAGAGGTTTGGAGCTCAAAGTAAACAGAGTTTTTCTATGGTGGTTGAGGGGTAATTTCTCTTCCTGGCACCAGACCAGCACAGCATCTGCTTCACTCCTCACCCTACTGCTGAAGAGGAGGAGATAATCGATCGCACGCACACACGCACACACACACACACACATGGACATTCACACACACACACACACACACACAAATGTATAACAGATCCTGGACACAGACATCATTTTCTCTTTATGAATCTCTTTATGAAAAAGGCGAGAGTCATTTTTTTGTCAGATGTTTGAGGCTGTTTGAATCTGCTTTTCTTATATTATGTCTTAACAGTTGGTACTTATCATGGACGATCATATCACATCTGCAACAGCTGATGTAAATGAAAAGTACTATTCCAACAGCTCTCATGTACAAATAGCATCAGCAGAATGACAGTAGCAGCAGTGGAAGCAGGGCGGCCAGTAGGATGCCAGTGGGGTTAAAAAGAGAAAAACAAGGAGCACGGTTTGCCTTCACTGCAGCGCCAGACATTACGCGGTCAACGCCTGCCTCCTGCCGCTCTGTCAGCTTCATGGAGCAGCCGTCACCACGGTGGAAGGCGTCGGTGGCACCAAGACCAGGATCCACCCTGTGCAGGTCAGAGCTCCGGAGCGTCTCGCGTAAACAGCAGCATTGTCCTGGATGTCTATGAGGTCAAGTTACTGTACCTGTGAGAGGCAAATCATACACATTTTAACACCTTCACCTTTCATGGAGAAAAAACATTTAACATTATCATGTTTCTCATCCACTTTCTAAGGCTGTTCACGTCCGTTGTTCAGTATTTCTGCCTTTTGTCATAATAAGCCAGAATTTTGCAAAAAACACAAAAGCTTTTTTTCCTATAAAGTATTGGCTTCATTTTTGCTGATGCACCCCGCACCTACATGTCTGTGTGTATATAAATATAAAAATATATCAATGTAAAATATATATGTAACAAGTCCATTAAATTAGTCATGGACCAAGTCTCCCATTGTGAAAACCTTTTGTAACCAGCAGTAGGGTGTCTTGGATGTATGGTTAAGTGTGTCCGTTTACACAGAGGAGGCCCCCATTCCCCATAGTGTGTTGTTCCAAGTAAATACTTGCATATGACAACCACTTTAAAGCCCCCACCCCAAACTTCTTGTTTAATGCACAAAAGATAAAAGAAACCAAAAAAACAAAAATCATAAAAATTATGATTTCAGTCTCGTTTCATTGGACACAGAATACTACAAATAATGGCTCATTAACACTGTACAGATCGGTCTGAAGTGCATCGTTGATGTTGTGTCCGTAGGAGCGAATAGCGAAGGCCCACGGCTCCCAGTGCGGCTTCTGCACCCCGGGGATGGTGATGTCCATGTATGCTATGCTGAGGAACAAACCCCGGCCCACCATGGAGGACATCACCCAGGCTCTGGCCGGTCCGTTCAGCTCTGTTTGGTTTAAAATCTGTTCTATCTGATTCCACCATGATGTTCGGAGGTGTGAGACAGGCGTGAGGTGACAAGTAGAGATGTACATGGGTCATAGAAGTGAAAAAAAAAAAAAAAATGACTTTGCTTTTCTGTGCTTCCTCTCTGTCACGAGCCCAGTCCTCACTGTGTTTTGCCGTTCAGGTAATCTATGTCGCTGTACTGGATATCGGCCCATCGTCGATGGCTGCCGGACCTTCTGTCAGGTACGAAGCTCGGCTCGTCATTCAGAAAAAACAACGCCCAGACTGGTGATGATGTCAGAAATCGCGGTTTGATGAAGGGCTATAACTTTGTTTGTTGTTAGTGCTGGTTAACGTCACAGTACCTGAGCAAAAACAGGAAAAAAAACTCTCACATGTACAACTGAAAAGGTTTTACTGTTTTAAATCCTTTTGAGCTGATGATAAAAGTGAAATGTCAAGCGATATGAAAATGTGAGGTGTAACTGAAGCGTGAAATCCCCCCAAAAAATGATCCCAACAGGAAACCAGCTGTTGCCAAGCCGACGGAGTCACAAGCTGTTGCCTCAATAGAGAGAAAGATACTGAGGAACCGGAGCAAGTGAGTTCAGATGATTTGTTTTTCTTTTTTCAACTGTTCTCTTTGACCTTTTTTCTTTTACTCTATTTTTTTCCCAGTCTCCTTGTATTTCCTAGTTTTTTTCCCCTTCCCTTTGAGATGCAACATTCAGTGAAACTGATATTTCCAACCTTATTTTTTTTCTTTTTCAGTTTCTCGATTCTGTTTTGTCTATTCCAGCTCCATCTTATTTTCTTCTTAATTTCTTGTCCCTCTGCCTCTTGTAAATTTTAACCTATTTGCTTCTCTTCTTTGCCTTTTTCCTCATTTAACTTGTAATTAATAGCAGTCACAATTTCCTTAGACAGTCTGAGGCCAAGCTGGAGGAGATTTCAACATTTGTTGTTGCTTGTTTTCCAACTCTTCATCCTCCCATAACGTTTCCCAGGATAAACCACAGCTGTTTGACAAGGAGGAGTTTCTGCCGCTGGACCCGACGCAGGAGCTGATCTTCCCACCTGAACTGATTGTGAGTCATCAGATGTTGTTAACTTATTTATTTCACTGTGCTGGATCTTCAACCAGAAGTCTAAAGCTGGTGCCACAAAGCATGTTTAAGAGTAACCGCACCATAAAAACGTCGCTTTCTCCACAGCTGATGGCAGAGACGACGAACCCACAGACTCTCACCTTCCATGGGGAGAGGCTGACCTGGGTGTCCCCCGCCTCCCTGGAGGAATTGGTCCAGCTGAAGACCAGTTACCCAAAAGCCCCACTGGTGATGGGTAACACCAACATAGGTGCCCAGTAAAACCAGTCTCTTCCATTAAATATTTATTACAGAGAACTGTGTTGTGATTATAATCTGCTGATATAGTTTTGTTTTTTTTTTTTCATTTTCAGACTTAACCCATTTTCTCTCTGCTTTGTGTTGAAGGTCCAGATATGAAATTCAAAGGTGTCCTGCATCCGCTGATAATATCTCCAACCAGAGTCATGGAGCTGTTTGAGGTCACTCTGACACCACAGGGTGGGGAACCTTCCATTATTATATGAATATGCATACGTGAATGTGCTTTAATGTCCCGGAAGCTCATGACACTCACCAGAAATGCAAGAAAGGAAACAAAGCCCGCCACCGACTGGCTGCTCTGCTGGTTTCCTGCAGGTGTTTGGTTGGGAGCGGGTCACAGTCTGTCCGAGATCTGGTCCCTCTTAGAGAAGCTGGTTCCTCAGGTTCCAGAGGAGAAGACCGAGCTCTTCCAGGCCCTGATCCAGCAGCTGGGAAAACTGGGAAGCCAGCAGATCCGTAATGTCGCTGTAAGGAGACGTTATTGCCGATGTATATTCTGTCAGACATGTCTAATATTCATTGCTCTTCTTTTTTATGTGCTTTTTCCCTCTTCTCCTCTTAACTTCCTGCCTTCCTTCCCCATCTTTCCTTTCTTCACTCATTTCTTTCTCTTCTCCTGTAGTAGCAAATGTGTCCTGCAGAATAAATCATATTTACACATTATTGTAATGGATTCAGATCAATGTTTTTAGATTCAAATAAAATTTTAAAAATTTATGGCATTTAACATCTTTGATATCCTATTCTAAAATAATTTTGAAATATTAGTTTGTTGATTTAAAAGAATCCTGCAAGTAAAGTCCCATGAACTGACAAGTTTCCAGTGGGTTTATTCTTGTTTTTACATATTTAGTCTCTGGGAGGCAACATCATGAGCGCGTACCCTAATTCAGACCTGAACCCTGTTTTGGCTGCTGGGAACAGCAAAGTCAGTGTCATTTCCAGAGGTGAGTCACCACCGCTTTGATTAGCTGGAGAGGTTTAATTGAGAAATTAGAAGCCGTGCGACAGCTGCTTGTTCTGTCTGAATCCACCAGGAGGAAGACGGGAGGTTCCTCTAAACCAAAACTTCTTCTTGACCTTCGGGAAAACCATCCTGAAACCAGAAGAGATTGTCGTCTCTGTTTTTATTCCCTTCTCCAGAAAGGTACGAATGTTCTCTCTGAGAAAATCCCTTTTTCTTTCATTCTTAAATTTTATGTTTTTGGTCAGATGCTCTCTGGGAAAATAAAATCAAAGATCAAATAATCATCCCTGAGTTCTTTATTTGACATTAAATAGTCACATATTGTTCCTCTCAGGCCGTTTCCCCAGTTCTTCCTCTCTTTATTTCAAACCAAATAGGTGAAACAAGTCACTGTTTGTGTGGCTGTGAGTGTTAACATTAGTTAATAGAGGGGGAAAAACATTTATAGATTAGTATGTAGAGACGTGATGTAAGTGCAATGTCTGTGCTGCAGGGGGAGTTTGTCCGAGCCTTCCGCCAGGCTCCGAGGAAGGAGAGCTCCTTTGCCACCGTGACGACAGGGATGAGGGTGTTTTTCTCGGGGGGCTCCAGGGTGGCTCAGGACGTCAGTATTTACTACGGAGGATTGGGACCGACCGTCGTCAGCCCGGCCAAAACCTGCGCGGCTCTGATAGCAAGGTCGGTGTGACGTTCATCATTCATATGGGATGATTTCATCTCACGGACCTTTTAGTCTTTATTTCTCTTTGATCACAAGGGGACTATATGAATGAAGGAACTAGAAAATGCTCATATTTCTCCTTTTTTTCATTCCTTTCCTCCTCTCGCTGTAGTCATTCTTTCCTTCCCATTAATTTCCTCCTTTCTCATTTTCATATTTGGTTTTTAGTCTCTGGCTTCTTCACTTTCTTTCTCTCTTTTTTATTTGTGTCTTCTGTCTTTTCTTCTGTTGTCTTTGCCTTTTCTGTCCTAGTTTTATTATTTTTGCATCAACTTTACTCCAATTTTCTTTCCTTCTCTCTCAACCCTCCTTCTCTCATACCTTCCTGCCCCTCTTCCATTTATCCCCCCCCCCACACAAGCCTCATCTTTTCCTCCTTTCTCCTGTAATTTTTTTTAATTCTCTACTCCTCAAAACACATTTAGTTTAATCACAGCTGAAAATGAAAACAACCGGATCTATTCCACCGAAATGAAAACCACACATTTCTGGCTTCCCTCTGCGCTTCCTCCAGGCCATGGGACGATGAAACCCTCAGCCAGGCCTACGACATCCTCCTGGACGAGCTGGCCCTCCCTCCTTCGGCCCCTGGAGGGAAAGTGGAGTTTCGCCGGTCCCTGACCCTCAGCTTCCTCTTCAGATTTAACCTGGAGGTCCTGCAGAAGCTCAGAGAGATGGTGAGACTTTGCAGCCAATTAAAAATTCAACCTGGAAAAATTTAAATTTTTAGCTGGCAGAACTCAGTGTATCATGGTCATTCCTACAGGATGCAAACACAGGAGAGTTTTATTGTTGTTTTATTTTTCAGGGTGTGATCACAGATGAGATTCCGGAGAAGATGCGGATCGAGCCTCTACCCAGTGAGATCCAACCCAGCCTGCAGGAGTTCCAGGTCAGAAAGTAAAGAGGTCATTTCAAGTATGTGTATTTCCATGAACTGTGAAGTGGAGCTGACTGCTTCCCCTTCCTCAGCATGTGTCGAAGAGCCAGAGTGACCAGGACCCAGTGGGGCGTCCCATCATGCATCGCTCTGCTCTCAGCCAGGCCACGGGCGAAGCCGTCTACTGCGATGACATCCCCAGAATGGCAGGGGAGCTCTTCCTGGCTCTGGTCACGAGCTCCCGAGCCCACGCTCGCATCACGTAAGGAGATGGCGGCGGTTTCTAGAGTTTCATAGTTTTACAGCGAACGACCTCTGACCCCCCTCTCTAATGTAAATCCCCGCTTCCTGCTTGAAATGTGCCTTTGGTCCAACAGTGGGCTGGACGCGAGCGAGGCCCTGAAACTTCCTGGTGTCGTCGACGTCATCACGGCCAAAGACATACCTGGGAAGAAAGCCCGCGCAATGTGCGGTTATAATGAGGAGCTGCTTGCTGAGACGGAGGTAGAGTGAGTGTGTGTGTGTGTGTTCGTGCACACCCGTCTTTGGTTTATTGATATTAATTAGATTTCATTAGATAGAAGCAATATATCTGTTGTTGTTCGATCCAAATTAGTCAAAAGAAAGTTCTTAAATTTCAAGGCCCTGGTCAAAATGACGTCCTTTTCACGAGCGTAAACTATTACAGGAACCAAGAAAAAAGCTGCTGCGATCATCTTGTTCCATATCCACAGGATGATTATCTCTGTTGGTGCGTGTCCTCAGGTGTCGTGTGTTGGCCAGATGTTGTGTGCGGTGGTTGCTGACACAAGGGCACATGCCAGACGAGGAGCAGCGGCTGTGAGGATCAGCTACGAGGATCTGCCAGACCCCGTCTTCACCGTAGAGGTCTGGGGCGTTCAGCTCAGCTGCTACTGTCACTAAGACTTAGGCACATGGAAGAATCGCCATGGAAGAATCGCCGGCCGTGCTCTACCACCAGAATTTTGTTTTAAATTTTGTTTGAATACTCAGAACTTAATTTTAATTAAGGTTCCCATAAGTAATTTCAGTCCAGATTCACCCATTAAACTACGCTTTAGTGACCTTGGGTATTAAGTGCGTAAGTTTTCCTTTTCCTTGACCATCCCAGCGTCTTGTGGTGTCTGTCTGCTCTCACTGTGACAGGAGGCCGTTGAAAAGTCGTCTTTCTTCGAGCCACAGAGGTGGATCGAGAGGGGAAGTGTAACCGAGGCCTTTAACAGCGTCGACCAGGTTTATGAAGGTAAAACTCTGTTTGTGCTAAATGCTTTATAAAATGTGTCAATAAATCATGAGAAATTTGCTGCTGCTGCTCTCCTGCTGTAACTCATCCTGTATAAAACAGAACCAGTCTTTAGATTTTTTCACTTTGTCCGCTCTCGCCCGACTGCGTTTTAATTGTTTTCCTCAGGCCAGATCCGAATGGGTGGCCAGGAACATTTCTACATGGAGACTCAGAGTATGCTGGTGGTTCCTGTCGGCGAGGAAACGGAGTTCAATGTTTATGTCTCCACCCAGTGGCCGTCTTCAGCTCAGGTACACGGAGACACCTTGACAATGTTGTCGTTGTCTTTCTTAGATCTGTGTCCCAATTTTGGTGACCTGAGATCTATATTTTGACCTGAATACTGAGGACTTATTTTCTGACTCAAACCTAAACATTAAAGACCTAATCTGATTTGAATTTTCTTAACCTGGAGGTTAATGTCGTATTGGACATAAGATTCTGACTAAAAAACTGATTTCTTAGACTTGAAAGTCCTAAAAGAGTTTTGTTTTTAATTAAAGATGATTTACTGCTTTGTTAAATGATAACAATGATAATTTATTTTAGGGACTTTTTATTAAAGACTCTGTCTCACATTTTGGAATATTTGTGATTATTAATAAATGTTCACAGATTAATAACATATTTAAATGAGTAACCAGAGCAGAAGAAGATTTGTTTGTTGTTGTTGTTTTGTTGTTTTTCAATGGCTCTGTGTTGTTTTTCCTGACTGAAGGATGCAGTTGCAGAGACGCTAGACATCCCAGCCAACAGAGTGACCTGCCACGTGAAAAGGATCGGCGGAGCGTTCGGGGGGAAGGTCACAAAAACCACCATTCTGGCCTGTATCACCGCTGTGGCTGCGTGGAAGTAAGTCACGATGGGCCGAATATTCCTGAAAAACGACAGGAGAAACCACAGAAAGGATCAGAAATTCCTTGTCAGATGAAAAAATAATCGTCAGTGAATAATTGTCAGTAAAAAGAAGCCTGTTGTTTCAAACCTCTGCTCAGGACCAGTCGCGCAGTCCGCTGTGTCCTCGAGCGCGGCGAGGACATGTTGATCACAGGAGCTCGCCACCCTGTCCTGGGAAAGTACAAGGTACCACAATGCAGAGGTTCTCAAGATAAATCCAGAAATCCATTGCGAGGCCAACTCTATGAAAGCTTTACCAAGATGAACCTAACAGGTTATGAGATCGTTCAAGGAATAAAAAAAGAGAACGAAAATCTGTTACTTCTGTTACTTCCAAAATCCTTGAAGAACGGCAGTTTGTAATACTAGACTATTAAAATGGGATTTTAATAGGATCAGACTGACATGGTGAAGTCATGGTTTGTTTTGTCTGCACAGATGTAAAGAAAACAAACCCTCAAAGTTGATCGCTGCTTGTTTCAGGTGGGTTTCATGAACGACGGCAGGATCATGGCTGCAGACATACAGTACTTCACCAATGGCGGCAACACTGTGGACGAATCTATCCTGGTTGGTGAAACAGATTCAGCTGGGGTGCGACTGCATTTTCATACCACAAGAACCTAAAGAGGATGTGGCTGTTTTTTTTCTTCCTGCAGGTGGTTGAGAAGATGCTGCTCCATATAGACAACGCCTACAGCATCCCCAACCTGCGAGGCCACGCCGCCGCCTGCAGGACGAACCTGCCCTCCAACACGGCGTTCAGGGGCTTCGGCGTGCCCCAGGGTGTCATGGTCGTGGAGAATATGGTCAACGATGTGGCTACAGTGCTGGGACTCCCGGCGGACCAGGTCTGGCCGCGCATTCGACAATATTCATCGTGTCCGGTTTTAAAAAGGAAATGGGGGGGAAAAAAAATAGGAACAACCTCTCAAAAACACGAGGTTAAAGACTCGTTTTTAACCGATCTTCCATCAGATCCAGGAGATCAACATGTACAAGGGGCCATCGGTCACCCACTACAAGTTTGAGTTCAGCCCGGAGACCCTGCTGCGCTGCTGGGAGGAGTGTAAGGCCAGGTCTGGCTACGCCGCCCGCCGCACAGCCATCGACCAGTTTAACCAACAGAACCGCTGGAAGAAGAGGGGCATGTCCATCATCCCCATTAAATATGGCATCGCATTTTCTGATGGCTTCTTAAATCAGGTCTCTGGGGATTCGATTTTTACCAACTTTTAGCAGATTTTTATCAGGGAACTCATATCTGATGATGCAAGAATGTGTCTTTGTGAGAATCTTAGCTCACCTGCAGTTCCAGCTTTCCATATATTACCACATTAAATTTAAGAAGTCCCTCTTAACCAGAAGATAATGTCAGTTTAGTTATGTATAAACAGAAATGTCTTAACTTGCTTTTTGCTCCTTCCCCTCTCCTGTAAATGTTTCTCCTCTCTTTGCATGTCGGTGTGAAAAAGGCTGCGGCTCTGGTCCACATCTACAAAGACGGCTCGGTTCTGGTCAGTCATGGCGGGACGGAGATGGGTCAGGGAATCCACACTAAAATGCAGCAGGTAATGAGACGGGGCAGGTCGGTCTGACTGGGTTGGAAACCAGAGTCCACGGGTCTTGGCAGCTCAGACTGTTCCACCTGCTTTAGCTATTTATTAAACCTCTGATCTTTTATCACCTACTTGTTTGGGACATTTAAACATTCACAGACATCTAGCAATTTGAAAACTTCCATGAATACAAACATGTAATATATGTATCGATGGATCCAACTTTTCCCATTTTTGTCACTGTGGTCATTTTCAATGCAAATGCCTGGAGTTAATGTAACGCATGTACAATCCATGGCAGAATATCCATTGAAAACCTAAAAATATGCTGTCTCCTACTTTTAAAGCAGTCTGACAGTCCAGCAGTGTCATAAATAGTCGCATTTTTTATCTCCAAATTTATCACAAGGCTCTAACAATTAATAAAAATGCATTAGTAATTTGGACGTCGAGATTAATGATATTCCAACACAGGTTTCTGTAGATAAAATTCAGACATGTCCACCTTTCAGTCGTAACTTTTAATTCCTCAGTTTGTTTCGCTTTTTTTTATATTTAATATTTCAGGTGATATTCTGCGATTTTCTTATTATCAGTTAATCCCTTGAAAAGACCAAAAGCAACTATGAATATATTCTGTGTGTATTGAAAGATCCATAACTTATTCTTCTGTCACATACAGCTCCACTCTTGTTCAGTAACTATTAAAAACACATCACTGTTTCACACCGTCGCTTGGATGACATTTTCTTTCATCACCATGAACATGCACACACTGTAGTTTATTTCGACTCAGTCCCATGTGCGGGTGCACCCGCATGCACACACACACACACACACACACACACACACACACACACACACACACACACACACACACACACACACACACACACACACACCGTCCTGCTGCCCCAAATACTCACTAGAGCACCGAATGTGTATCAATCTGTTGCTGAAAATAGTCCCTGGCTAATACAAATTACAGTGACCAGCTTCTTTAGGAAGTTACTGAGTCTTTTTTTTTTTTTTTTTTTTATAAATCAATATTTTTTAGTAAAAATTTATGTGTTCAGTCAGAATGATTGGACTTGGAGCTGAGAGACATACTAACACATTATTAATTACAAAAAAAAAAAAAAGGGAATATAGCTGTTATTGTCTCTTAAGCTCAGGGTCTGTTCCCTGTGTTGCTGTTAGGTTGCAAGCCGGGAGCTTCACGTCCCCTCCTCAAAGATTTACATCAGCGAAACCAGCACCAACACCGTCCCCAACACCTGCCCCTCCGCTGCCTCCTTTGGCACCGACGCCAATGGCATGGCCGTCAAGGTAGAGTCCAGCCCCTGCATTCAAACTCCTCTGTATCACTGCAGCTGCTTTCTGAACATGATTAATAGTTCTTATTGTCTGTAATTTTTTCCATAAAATTCTGCTCATCCAGAATGCCTGCCAGACTCTGTACCAGCGACTGGAGCCCATCAGGCAGAAGAACCCCAAAGGATCTTGGGAGAGCTGGGTATGAGAGGGATCACTGGAAACCCAGGAAAATGCAGCATTTTAATCATCAGACAGCGGACATGAGTCTGTCTCTTTTTTGTCTTTTGTTCTCAGGTCAGACAGGCATTTTTTGAGAGAATCAGTTTATCGGCCACTGGATTTTACAGGTAAGACAAATAAAAACTTCGTCTGACTGAAAAAAATTGATCGACGAACCGAGAAACGGTGATGGCTCCCTGTGTGTCCTCCAGAGGTCCAGACCTTTACATGGACTGGAATAAAATGGAGGGTTGGCCTTTCGCTTACTTCACCTTCGGGGTGTGTTGCTGTGAGGTGGAGTTGGACTCCCTCACAGGAGACTACAGGGTCAGAACTCACACCTTCAGTCTTTAAGCCAAACATCTTCCATCTGAAGACGGCTGTGGGAACAACGTTGTTCTTTTTTTTTTCCTCTTCTCATTCGTAGACCGTGAGGACAGACATAGTTGCAGACATTGGTAGGAGTGTGAACCCGTCTGTGGATATCGGACAGGTAAGACCAGCCTGTCGCACTAAAAAGGACCACATGAAAAGGAGCACATGATCCTGCATACTATCTATCAATATTTGCATAAATTAGAGGAAGCTGTCTGAAAACCTTAATTTTTCTTTTTTACCCTTTGTTTATCGAATTAATCTTTTGACTTTCTTCCTGTGTTTCCTTCATCTGTCTGTCCCCCTCATTCTCTCCTCCCTTCTCTCCTTCCCTCTTTCCTTCTCTCTCTTCCCTTCTCTCCATCCTTCTCTCCTCTCCTCCCTTCTCTCCTCCTTTCTCTCCTTCCTTCTCTCTTCTCTCCTTCCTTCTCTCCTTCCCTTCTGCCTCCCCTTATCTCCTCCCTTCACTCCTTCCCTTCACTCCTCCCTTCTCTCCTCACTTCTCTTTCCGTCTCTCCTTCCATTCTCTCCTCCCTTCCCTCCTTCCCTTCTCTCATCCCTTCGCTCCTTCCTTCTCTCCCTCCCTTCTCTCCCTCCCTTTGCTCCTTCCTTCTCTCCTTCCCTACTCGCCTTCCCTTCTCTCCTTCCCTCCCTTGATCTCTCAGATTGAAGGAGCATTCATACAGGGTCTGGGTCTCTACACTCTGGAGGAGTTGAAGTTCTCCCCCTCCGGGGTCCTGTACACTCGGGGTCCGTCTCAGTATAAGATCCCCGCCGTGTGTGATGTGCCGCTTCAATTCAACGTCTACCTGTTGTCGGACTCCCACAACCCGCACGCCATCTACTCCTCGAAGGTCAGCGCTCATCACAGACACATAGAGGCCTTTGTTTTATGACTTTCTTTGTTGTTTCTTTACCTTCTTATTACCTTCTTACCTCATTGTTTTACCTTTTTAAATATTAAAGGATTAATGTTAAACTTCCTATTGCATTGGCATTACAGTTATAGTTTAGTCTAGTTTCTTAATCACTGTCAAATGTAGATAAACTTTTGGGCTGCCCTGAGTGGTATTTCCATAAAAGCAAAAAAAAGTAAATCTGTGAGGTAAAAATACAAAAGCAGTCCCATTATTTCATCTTCATATGATAAAAGCACTACGAACAATATGTTGAGCTATACTTTTTCAAACTTGGAGACTTTGCTCCAGACTCTCTTGACTCTGTGTCTTTGGATTTTCATTTGATTTAACTTGCAAAACACACAATGCCAGGGGATGGCGTGTCAAAATGAGAACACTGATTCCCAGGATATTAAAAGTCAGACGCAAAACATGTGGCATGAAATAAAATCATAAATTCCTGCTGCGACTGCCTCAGCCTTAAAAAATGAGTAACAGCCCCAACGTTCCTCTGGCTCCGCAGGGTATCGGCGAGCCCATCCTCTTCCTCGGCAGCTCGGTGTTCTTCGCCATCAAAGACGCAGTGGCGGCGGCTCGCTCGGAGTCGGGCCTGGTCGGCCCGTTCTCCCTGGACAGCCCTGCCACGCCAGAGCGGGCCTGTCTGGCCTGTGCCTCCCCATTCACTCAGAAGGTAAAAGTACCGTTTTGCTGTTTTGACTGAGTACTTACTCATGTAAACACTTATTTACGTTTTTGATAGCACCCTTCACTGTGATTTATTTTTAGAAGAATTATTAATTTACTAGAAATAAATTATTATATTGAATAATATATTATTCAGCGAGAATAAAAGATCCTGTTCATCCAGCCCATTTATCTCTGCACTGAGGTCAGACAAGAACTTGAGTTTGAGCTGGAATTTAATTAAAGTCGAGTAAGGATGATGTTAGAAAACTCATATCAGTCTGATCCTGTTACACACAGAGGAGGCTGCTGCACAAACTAGAAAACAGAAAACCAGACAAAACCAGAGTAAACTAAGGAAAAAGGAGATAAACTAATCAGATTTAATTCTGATAAGTAAGTTAACTAAAACAAAATAAATAAGGAATAACTTAAATCTCTTCATAACTTACATAACCCAAAAACAGCGTATAAAAATGACTGCGATATATTTGCCATAAAATTCCATCAATTTTTCTTTGTTTGTGGTTTTTTTTGTTTCCAGATTCCAGCCAGTGAACCAGGATCTTTCAAACCCTGGGCCCTAAACATCTAAAACTCAAACTGAGTCTTTTTTTTTTTAATGTGATCAAACCAAAGCTGGACTGACTGTGAACTGAATGTAACTAATGATGAATAATACCGTTCTTTTACTAACAAAAAATATCTTTATATATATATATACTTTTACTAATGAAATCAGACTTTTGACTGACACCATGCTGCACATTTATTCACTTTATCAACAATGCATCATGACCACTTGATTTTACCGCGCATTGCCTGTGCATTCTTCTCACTATTTCGGCAACATAATAAACAGTTGAACAAATATTGAATATATTAAATAAATCCAGTGTTTCATCTGTATTCATCCAGTAGCAGAACACAACCTTGGGGAAAAAAACAAAACACTAATTACAAAAAAAAAATGACAGACTGTAAATTGTGATTAATGGTGGAGACTAATGAATAAAATAATAATTAAAAAGCCGATAATTATCTGTAAAGTAACACTGATTTGTCTTCCTGTGGACTGAGAACTATCGCACGTGGACACAGTGTGGAGACACGGCGCCATCCGTCAGAGGTGAGGCCTGCGAGGGCGACAAGAAGTGCTACTAATCAGGCGCTTGACAGGAGGAGGTTAGGAGACACAGGTAGGAGGTTAGGAGACGGTGCCGCCAGGTGGAAACATTTGGGAACTGTCATCATCATCCTTAAAAAAAAAAAACAACAACTCCTGAGGATGATGTTTCAAAACTATTCTGGACACGGTTGAGTTTTCAGTTTTCAGTACACCCTCCTTGGGGAGCAGCTCCTCCTGGTTGTTGAACCAGAGTCTAAGGTTCGACCCCAGGGGACGTCTCCAGCAGAGATAATGGTGACCCTGCCAGGCATTTCCAGGTTTTCCGACTGGTCCACGTCACTGGTTCTCAAGGAGAAACGCAACACTAATGATTGGACCAGGAGATGAAGCAACACAGGGGTTGACTTTTGTTTGCTGACATGAATTGACTGAAGTGATTAATCTATGTCTGGTGTTTTAAAGCCAAAGGCTGTGATCCTCCAGAATGACCACAAGAGGTCGTCCTGCTACCTTTTAATCAGAGCACTTAACCTATGGCCTCCAGTTAGAAGGTGATACTGTCACAGGCCTATGACACCAGCTGGGGACAAAGGGGACAGAACGGTCTGACGGCTGGTCTGTCTAAAGGTTTTCATTTTTAATCTGCCCGAGAAATGATGCTGTGATATTTTGCTGCTGATAGAGACAAGAAAACCTGGTCGCAACAAGTTTGTGCGGCAGAGTTGACCTGGTTTTAAAACAGTGCACCGACCGCCTTGTTACGTATCTGTTTCCCTGCCAGACGGCGAAGAGTTGGCAGCGTCGCCCTGTATCCCCTGGTCCTCCCATCCTCCACCTCCACCACGGCCTTCTCCACCTTCCTCCTTCAGCGTGCTGAGGCACCTCAGACTGTGAGGCCTGCGGCACAGGTGAAGACAGCGGGTGGGTACAGGGGAGGGAAAAAAAGCCTGAGGGCAAAGGTCGATGGTAATGTTAAATTCAAACGCAATCCTAGAACAAGTTCTTCGCAGTGTAGGCAGAGAAAATCAGTGGGCTTAATAATGACTGATATAAACACGAAGAACAGTGTTTAATCAACTGATACAATAAGTGCAAAGCAGAACCATGATTAATTCTTCTTCCCAACATCATTTTGCTTAGTATTTAGCTTCATTTTGGCAGAATCTGAGCATACTAAGCGAACAGGACCACGGAGGTTCGAGAAGTTTTTCGTGATGCTTCGATGTATATTTCGGCTGTGAAAAACAGTGAGTATTGTTGTTGGTGAGTAAAGTCAGTATATCCGTACCTCAGTCCGTGCCGCCGATGATCAGAGGAGCTGAGGGATGCTTGGCTCTCAGCTCCAGGAGCTGCGACATCTCGGAAGGAGGCACCATTTCTACTCTCTGTCCTTTGAAACAAAGAGCATCTCCACTGAGCTTCTTCTTCATGATCTACAACAGAATGACAATCCACTGACAATTCACATTTTTGTTTGCATTAGTGTGATTTTCCTTTTCTTTTTCCTTTTTTTGGGGTAAAATAACAAGGAACCGGTGTCATATCTGGAGGGAAGATCAGATCTTGGGAAGGATCCAGAGGTAATAAAAAAAAAATCCTCCTTTGTGAAAAGTTCCTGAGATCTGACAGAGGACAAAACACAAGACAGAACATTTCCTGTCACATCCAGCGGGGAATGTTAACTATTAACAATTCAAGTGTACACTGCACTCGTCTCAGGAAGCCTGGAAGCAGGTTTAGCCAAATACTGTAGGCGATTTGAACATTATAATGTTATTTGCTCTACTGGCGTTTGTTCTGTTTTCCACATAGCATCTTCCTCCACCTCCTCCTCCTCCATTTTGGCAGAAGCCAGACATCTGCAGAAAATATTAATTTCACTATCAGTTATTTCACTGTCAGGCCTTGATCCTGATGTGTATATAATCTAACTCTAATGGATAAATCCTCCCGGTTTTAAAGGTCATCATGTTTCATCGTTGTGATTTATTTTCAGTGGAAAAAACTGCACAAAAGTGATGAAACACCCACCTCACTTCCACAGAAAATCTTAAATCCATCAGTTTTTGGCCTGTAGCCTTTGCAGCGACAGGTTCCCTGGAAAAAAATTAAAATATTTAAAAAAGGGTTGTCAATTAATGCAGAATGACTGGAAACTGTCTGGAGAAGCCACAACAAGTCGCTTGTGACAGCACTGCCTGTTGCTGTGAATACATATTTACTTGAGACTTAATTCAATTTATACATGGCTCAAAACGCTGGTGGTGTTCCTCAAAGAGAATTGAACATGACATGTTACACGAAAAAAAAAAGACTAAATATTTACTGGTATTGCAGCAGTGTCTGTCTTTCCACAGCCCTTGTATTCACTTCCCTGGACATCATGTGATTCACACTGTGTGTTTTCTATCTAAAATCTCAACTAATAAAATAGCTGATGACTAAAGCTGTCACATAAATTTAGTGGATTAAAAATAGAGGTGTAATATTTCCCAATGAAATCTAGTAGAACTATAATGTAGCATAAAGTGGAAAGGCTTCAGTACAGTACTTGAGTAAAGGTATTTAGTTATATTCCACCACTGTTGATGGGGATTTAAATCATGTTTTCATCTTAAATATCTAGTTTTAAGTGCAATTTATAGCACAAAAACATCCCATATTTTATCAAAAAGAAAGTTCTCTTTATTCATGATGATTAGGATTTCATCTGCACCTGTCAGTGGCTCGTCTTTGATCGTTCTTACCTCCAAGAGCTTCCCCGACGTCCTCCGTGGCAGGCCGGGGTCCATCTGTCCCTCAGCGGAGCGTACATGGACATCACTGCCCCCGGGGGCCAGGGGCCTTCGATATTCACTCCCGCCAGTCAGAGGAATGGTCAGGTGCTTTTCAATGCTGGTGGATGAGCGGCTCCAGTGAAAACGGAGGTGTGTTCGAGAGGCTCATCACCTGAACCAGAGTGGAGTTCAGTCTCAGTGCCGCCGATGCCTTCGCCCCTGGCAGGGTGACGGTCGGCTGCAGACAGGCGTTGACGGCGTAGGGCCTGCGCGGTTCAAAGGTCAGGAGCACTCAACTCTCATTTGACTTTACAGCTTCAAAGACTAAACCCAAACTAGGAAAGATATTTGCATAAATTTCAAACAATTTACTGTTAGGAAATGAAACGTAAAGACGGGTTTATCCTAAATGTTTAAAGTCAAACTCAAATTCAGGAAAAATAGAGTTACATATGAATGACAACCCTTTTAAAGACACTGGACCCTCTCAAATCAAGGGAAGTAAGATATGAGGTTGTACTGTGAATGTGGGGATTCACTTTGTTGTTGCGAAGGTACGAAAGGATACACGACTGTCTCCTGGTTGTGATCATATTTGGACACCATGACAGTGCAGGCTCCACATCCTCCACCTCCACGGCCGTACCTAGTCCCAATCAGACCAAATGGTGGATGGGAGAGGACAGGCTGGTCGCTACATGGGAATGAGGTTTCAATCAGTCCATACAACTCACTTAGCTATAGCAGCTTCAGTTAAACCCAATCACACCTACTGCTCTCTTAACAGATTTTTGTTAAATCTTTAGTCAAACTCAATAAATAGTAAATTATTATGTTTAAATAATGAATCTTTAGATTTATACAACTATAAAGTTATAGTTGTTGCAAATGTAGTATCATATGAGTTGTATATTACGATTTAAATGAATCTAAGTTTTACATGTGGTATTTCATATTTAAGTACATGTAATTATGAAACATGAATTTCTAAAAAACAATCTTACTAGCTAATGCGCCTCAATTGCTCCTAATTCAATTCTTATCCTGGGATTATGATCTTGTGGTTTTATGATTCAGGGATACTTTTTTTAAATTTATTTATTTATTTATTTTTAGCTTTATTTTGAAAAGGATGAAAAGGTCACAGAGAGAAGAAAGAAAACATGAAATCACTTACAAAAAATGGAGGAAAAAGCAAAGGAGGGAAAATTCATTTCCTGGGACTGAAAATGTTGGGGGCACCTCAGGAGCTGTGTGAGCATCAGCCCTCCATCAGGTCACTTTCATGCATGTTCAGTAAATCTAACCAGAGGGACATTTAACTCTGGTTGTGGTTAATAAAAAACCCTCCTCTTCATTATAAGTGATCACAGTGTGACGTGATGCGTCATGTTTCCATCACTGCTGAGTCGGAGCTGGAGCCGATAAACACCCGCGACCGACACTGAATCACTTGACCCAGGGACGAACGCCGATTGTTCCTTTTCCCACTGAAGACAAAAGCCAGATGTTAGTGGGTGTTACTGTTTTTTTTTTCTTCTCAAGTGTGAAAGTAGCTTGTGTTATTTTATCATGTTTATATTACATGTTGTGATGTTACCATAATATCCCTACAGGAAGTTAGTGCACAGTGTGCTCCTATTTATCTAGAACAGGTTTAACAGCTGTTTAAAACCAGCAGTACTCTGATTTTCTAACATAACTTTTTAATCCAGTATCGACATGATATTTCATTTTTTCTGTGATATGGTATTTGCATGGCATTCGTCTAAAATTAAATTGAAAATAATTTATTCTTACAATACGATTTGAGATAAGTGAGTCTGCAAACAAAAGCACACAGACACTAACAGAGAATCTCACATAAAAAAGCACCTAGAAATAACCAGACACTGTTTAAACACACAATGATTAACGGCAGTGGCTAGTCCACAGCTGGCCAACAATATCAAACACCACAAAGACACGTATTATGTATAAAAAAGAAAAGAAAAAATGTCATAAGTGCATTTCTCAGACACACACAAGGTAAACTGACCCTTCTCGATCAGTTCTCACTGGTCTTCTCTTTGTTTTTTTACCTTTTCACAGCTGATAAAATATAAAATGACCCACTTTTCTCTTGTTTTACCTTATTTTAGAACCTAAAAAATTCAATTAATGGATGAACTAATGGCTGCTCAGTGGAAATAAACAGGTTTTTCCCATTGACGGAGAAGATCAGTCTCCTCTCCTCAAGACATACTGAGGAGAGGAGACTGTCAGCGGTTGACAGGCGGGCCAGTATGAAACCTGAGCTCTGGAGTTTTCAGGTCTTCAAGTCGTGAATCACTTCACGTCACATGTCGTCTTTCATGCCGACAAATCAATTGGTTCCAGTTCCTGTAACCTGACAGCACAACTGCTGGTACGTACATCATGTCGTCTTGTAAGACATCTGGCATTTTTTTTTTTCTTGATTTTCTCTTTGTCCTCTCTCCATTCCAGTTTAATGTCCTGGTAACTATCCATGAGAAAACTGGTGGCGATGGACCCCAGCATGTCACCTCACATTGTACCTGGATGTGATCTGCCGGATCTAAACAATTCGTCCATCAAGGTTGTTGTCTTGTTTTGTCTGACCTCCCAATGATATTCAGTTCACAATCATATAAAACAGAGATGCAATGTGAATTGTCAAAATAGTTGCCAAATAATTTCCTGTTGATCAACTAATTGATTGATTCTTTCAGTTCTTCCTAGAAATTGGATGTGGACGAAAAGTGGCAATGAATCCGTAAGAGGAGGGAGTTTGCAGACATTTCTAATTACTCAGGGATTCAGTTTAATTCAATCAAAGTAAGTATAACTTTATTTATCCTGGAAAGGGAAACATTACGGAGCAGCTCTCGACCAGGAACAGCAGCAGTGGTGGAAGAAGTTTTGAGATTTCAGTTTTTTACTGAAGTAAAAGCAGCAGTACCACAGAATAAAAATACTCCATTACAAGTAAAAGTCCTGCACTAAAAATCTTACTCAAATAAAAGTACAGAAGTATTAGCACCAAGAGGTACTTAAAGTATCAAAAGCAAAAGTACAAGTACCCATGTAGTCTATATATATGTTATTTGAAAATTATTTTTGATGCATTTACATCTAAGTGACATTTTACTCTTCTTAAAGTAGAGGTAATCGTTAATACCTAATATACTGTTATATAGTTTAATTGATAAGAATGCATAAAATATAGAGGCATGAATATTTAGAAATGCTGTGATTAGTCAATTAATCAGTTAGGGAGTTGACAGATTGGAAAGTCTTTCCAGGAAAAATGCCCAAAAAATGTCTGTTTGCAGCGAAAGGATTTGCTGGATTTCTTTGATTTATATGATTATAACCGAGATATCTTTGGCTTTTGGTTGCCTGGAGAAGTCAACAAGGGCTCAGGGAAAATATGAGCATTTTTTTCAATGAGCATTTTTCACATTTTTCACTTTTTTTTTTTTTAATTTTAATTTTTTTTTTTTTTTTTTAGCATTTTATACACCAAGCGATCAATCGATGAATCGGGGAAATGGTCCGTAGATGAATCGCTATTGAAAACAGCTGTCGGTCGCAGTTCTCTAAATTTAGAGCAAAACATATCACAGATTACAAACATCATCTCTCTCATCTTTATTTACTCGTTTATTTACTTCTTTCTTTCCTTCGGACGGAAATCCCCCGTGAAGTACGCATGCGCGGCGGGCGGAGCCTGCGGAGGTCCTGACGGGAAGGTCTTTTTGTTTGGGCCGCTGAGAGACTCGACACTTGGTTTGATTCCCCTGGTTAACAACCGTTTTTTATCTGCATTAATTTCGGTGAGTACCGGCATTTCCGCCGTCTCCGTGTTCTCTCATGCCTCCTCCGTCCCGTGGAGTCACCGATATGTAGGTTGGGGAGTGTAAAATGACGTTTTGTACACGGGAATGATGCCATCATGGGCGACGCTGGAGGGCGAATTATGGTTTCCTCCGGTTCGGGTAGCTCGCCTAGCATTAGCCTCCTCGCCGCACACATACCTGCACCGTCTCGACATTAAGACGAATTTCGTGGTGACATTTCGACAGCGGGTCGGTTATAAGGATAGATCAGGTCATCGTGGTGGTTTTGGCAGCGTATTGGCAGCGGTTCAGTAAGTAACTAAACAGGGGTAGCTATCCGGCTAGCGGGCCCGGCTAACCAGCGCTGGCCCGGCGCATGGTGAGGCCCGGAGTTAGCTCATGCTAACCTACGATTAGCGGGCTGTAAAGTGAGCTGATCCTCAGCATATCTGGCCCAATATCTACCCTTCAAACTTCAAAATGGCTTACTGAGCATTTTCTACCGTAGGGTCACGCCTGTTGGCGCTAATTAATGTATAATTTATAACAACCTGATTAATTAGACCACCCGACACCCACCTGCTCCATTGTACCTCCTGGTTTTGTCTTTTGTTTTTGTCTTCCTTTGGTTATGTATTGATAATTATTGAAATAGCCTTTTGAAATTTTTCACTAGTAGGCAGTGAAAGTATTTACATTTCCACCTGAGATTTGACTTCGATTTACATCACTCTACAGATAATCTGCAGGTAGTGATAGGTATTAAATCATTGAATTTGAATCATTGAATCAGGCATTAGAAGAAATTAAAGTCTAGCATTTTTTCAAAAATTTTGCATTCCTTAAGTTACAATTTTAATTAGATTTTGCACTGTAACAGTACCTTACACTTAAAGTAAAAGAAGTTTTCTTTGACTTGTATGACACTGAAAAGGTCTTATAAAGTCTTCAATTTAACTCAGGACACCCTGTGCTAATTCTGTATTAAACTCCATTTAAATATGGACTTTTTTTTTTTTTAAGTAAAGAATTTATTTGACAATAACTAAATTAAATGTCTGCGCAGATGAGATCACATCTCTGCTATTGTGAAAAATAAACTTTAATTACTCCTGGTTTAAGGAAAAAGTTGGTATTGGTTTGTTTTATCAATTCTGTTAATTGACAATTATTTCAATAATTGACCCCCCCCCCCAAGCAGAAATGCCAAAAAAAAATTACAGAAAGATTTGTTTTTCATCAGTTTATATCATTGCAAACTGAATATGTATTGGTTTTGAACTAATGATTGGATGAAAAAGACATTTTAAA
Source organism: Istiophorus platypterus (assembly GCA_016859345.1). NCBI lineage: Eukaryota > Metazoa > Chordata > Actinopteri > Istiophoriformes > Istiophoridae > Istiophorus > Istiophorus platypterus. The sequence goes on along the minus strand of CM029131.1, from coordinate 12,793,583 downwards.
ATGTCACCTTGGGCTTGGAAACCGTAATGGGCAACCCCCCTCCAAATTTCTAACATTATTTAGAAAAAATAATTACTTCATTTAATTTGTGAAAATAATTGTTGAATCAATCATGAAAACAATGATTAGTTACAGCCCTTATGGGTACCAGATGTATTGTTTCAGGCTTTATAAAAAGCTCAAACACACATAGACAGTGAATTTGTCAGACTTCTTACACCCCTCTGGTCATACACATTTGGTTAACATCCAGCGAGTATTGCGGCAGCAGGATGTTGAGTGTGAGACTGAGTCAGAATAAACAATAGCAGGGAGATTGATGGTTGTAAAGGAACATTTCACCCAGTGAATCACCGTGGCTCTCTGGTGTATTTATACTGTAAAAGGACCAGAGTGGAGCTCTGTGCAGACAGTACTGGCCTGTAGGATCAGTTCATTGTTGCTTTTGGTCTTTTTGTTGGATTTCTTTGTTTCAGAAAACAAAAACGGCAGCTTTATCCTTCATACTAAAGGTACCACTGGTTTTCAGCCTTATTGTGTTGTGCTCATGACACTGACATGGAGCTCATCCAAGATACACCCAAATGCAGGCAGTAAAAAACATAATTAGAGGGAACACAGTGTACTTTTGACTTGTGTTTTACCATGTAATCTGTGTAACTAGAGTAAACATTAACTGTCTGTGTGTTTTATCCTTTTTCAGGGTGTCTTTTATGAATAATCAAAAGCAGCAAAAGCCAACGCTAACCGGCCAGCGTTTCAAAACGAGGAAAAGAGGTTAATGCCAACTCCCTGCTTTTGCATGTTTTTCTACTTTGTACGTCCAATCATGCACAAATCTTGCCTCCGTCCCCTGGGGGTGTTTTCCTGAACATGTGTGCTCTCCTCCCACAGATGAAAAGGAGAGATTTGACCCTACTCAGTTTCAAGAAAGTATCGTACAAGGCTTGAATCAAACTGGCACTGATTTGGAAGCGGTTGCGAAGTTCCTTGATGCCTCTGGCGCCAAGCTTGACTACCGCCGGTATGCAGAGACACTCTTTGACATCCTGGTGGCTGGTGGGATGCTGGGTGAGTGTAACCCTGAATAGCTTCTCTCTGACAACCAGTTAATGTAAGGAAAACAAGTTCACCTGTAAACTGATGAATGTTTCCACTTCTTTGCAGAAATGTTTTGATCTTTCTAATGAATTATGGGCATTAAGAGGTGGCAGAAGTGAAATAAATCACTTATAAATGCGATAAAAGGAGGACGTTGACAGACGGTGCAGTTATTTATTTTGACTTGAATGGTTGTTTTTATTTTCTTCACTAAAGCCCCAGGAGGGACTCTGTCTGACGACATGACCCGCACTGAGTTCTGCCTCTTCACGGCACAAGAAGACCTGGAGACAATGCAAGCATATGCTCAGGTAGACTGATAGATATTTATTAAATACAAGAAAATATTGATCCTTCAGACGTGTTTTTTTGTTTGCTTTTTTTTTTTTTTTCTTTTAAGCCAGGAAATCTTGACAGATTTCTTTTAAGCTCTCTAAGCTTTTAGCTAATGTTTCTTTTCCCATCCAAATAGGTTTTTAACAAGCTGATCAGGCGTTACAAGTACCTGGAGAAGGGTTTCGAAGAGGAGATCAAGAAGGTGAGGATTTAAAAAAAAAAAAAAAAAAAATTTTTAAACAACAGAGCAGGTGTTGAATGCTCTGCTGCAGTATTTTTAAACTGAGCTCACAAGTTGTCGTTCCGGTTTGACATGACTCGGAGTTGGGGGGTGTGTGTGCGCCATTTTAATGTGCAGTTAGTTTACTCCAGCTGGAGCACAAACTATTGCTTTTGTTGATGGTGCTGACAGATTTACAGTGATGTGACAGGTGTTAGTTGGTGATGTAATGGATGATTATAGGTCAGAGCGCAGCACTGTTCACTTTTATAGGCAAAGAACCGTTAATTTATAGCCATAATGTGACATGAGACACTTGAGGTTAGCAGGAAAAAGAGCTGCAAGTAACTTAGTTACAGTTCTGATTAATCTGTTTATATATATTCTCATTTACTGTCATTAAAATATCACAAACGTAGTGAACTAGAATTTTCTAAATTTGACACTTCATTCAACACTGAATCAACAGTTTTTTTAAGCGTTATTATTTAGCATTATTACGAATTAACTGTTTAAACTCCAGCTTTGTGATTTAAAAAAAAAACAATGATGTTACAAAGATTGTTTGACAGCTGCAAAACAAGTTTATCTTTGGGGACATTTAAGTGGAAAATCTTGCCACATCTTCAGGGACAGAAACATGTGAATATGCACACAGTCAATCACAGGTGTAGATTTGAGCAACCACTCTAACTTGTAGACAAAACAAACCTGTTTTTGATTACTTTTTGTCCCTTGTAGTTGCTGCTGTTTCTAAAGGGGTTCACTGAGTCTGAGCGCAACAAACTGGCCATGCTGACCGGTATCCTGCTGGCCAACGGCAACATATCAGCCTCCATCCTGAACAGCCTCTTCAACGAGAATCTCGTCAAAGAGGGTGAGGATGCACTTTCTTTAGAAAAGACAGGAAATTATCCCTGCAGCGGCCAAATGCCTGTTGGGTTTTTTAAGGGCAAAAATGAAAGGGTTTTGTTTTCCACGGTCAGTGGCATATTTGGCCAGAGAACAGCGGAAACCAATCTCGTCTTGTCTGTGTTCAGGAGTATCTGCAGCCTTCGCTGTCAAGCTGTTCAAGTCATGGATCAATGAGAAGGACATCAACTCTGTTGCTGCCAGTCTCCGCAAAGTCGGCATGGATAACAGGCTGATGGTAAATAACTGTTATGAATCTAAGATGGTGGCTAAAACTGTGCATTTGCTCCATTTTATTTTTTTTTTTAAACATATGAAGAAAACTTAATTCCACCCTGCTCGTCTTGTCCCCCCCTCATTTTTTTTGTAATTAAAAAAAAAAAAAACGTAATCATTGTTTTGCAGTTGATGAATCAGATTTGTATGCGAGTTAACTTTAACCTAAAAATATCTCTACACCACAAGGAACTCTTTCCTGCCAACAAACGAAGCTGCGAGCATTTTTCTAAGTACTTCACTGACGCCGGGCTGAAGGAGCTATCTGACTTCGCCCGAAACCAGCAATCCATCGGCGCCCGCAAGGAGCTGCAGAAGGAACTACAGGAGATGATGTCCCGCTGTGACCCTCAGAAGGAGGTAAGGCTGCTTCAGGGGCAAGATGAACCACTAGTAGGTTCCTCTACAATAATGAAGCGAGAATACAGCTGCATAGTTAGAACATAGACAGTGATGCTGGCACACGATAAATGACTTTTTTTTTTTTTTTTAAATTCATGTCAGTATTAATGATTTCATTAGAATCTTGTCCACATCAGTGGCTGTCTTTTCATGTAAATACACCTGCAGCAGTATGATTTTATGCAAATATTCCATGATAGATATTTTGCAGCTGTGGTTGTGGCCTCATTACAGGGCGAGAACATGTTAACTCAACATAATTAGGATACAAAATATTAAATATAAAATAAATATAATATAAAATATTCTATGCGTAAACGATGTGAATTTGTGTCCTTCGACAACTGAGGTATACTTTTAAAATGGCAGAAAGGAAAAGCGGCACCCAGTTAACTACAAAGGATGTTGTGAAGCAGCTCAGTCTTCAAATGACGCATTGATTCTTCTCCTGTTAAATGTCTCTCAGTCAGTGCAGGTAAAAGTCTGATGCCCACTGCATTTCCCCTCTGCTTACAGAGTTTCTTGTGTTTGATAAATGCCCTCATTATCAGCACTTCCCCTCTTTGCCACGTTGCATAATTCTCAGGCAGTGGCTTGTGAACAGTGCAGTGACAAACAGTGTCGGCACAGTGAGTCATGAAGTTTAATTAAAAATTAAGTTTGTGTTGATGGAGGCAAGAAAGTCACTGCCTGAACTGCAACCGCATCAATTGGTGACAGCACAGCAAAACTCAACATCAAACCCTTATCACTGAGACTTGGCTGATTTAGATAGGCTGAGATAGGTCTCCATTAAAGCCCCCCCCCCGGCGGTGTTTGTCTCCCTGTCGGTTCAGATAATCGCCTTCACCAGGGAGGAGATGAAGAAGGCCGGCCTCTCCGAGCAGACCATGATCGGCATCATCTGGACCAGTGTGATGAGCTCCGTGGAATGGAACAAGAAGGAAGAGCTGGTGACCGAACAAGCCATCAAACACTTGAAGGTATGACTCACCAGTCCAGACACACGTCCCGGGAATGGTGTTAATGTCCTGGTTATGGTTAAATGAAGCACTTAAACCACTTCATCCATCAGGCACCGTTAATGAACCCATAGGGAAAATGTGCATGTGTTGATTCTGAAGGATTGGGCAATAAATTATACTGCAGATTATACAACATTTTAAGATTTAGGCTTTGTAAATTATTCAGGTTTAAGATGGTTTTACTTATGTAAAACTTGTAGAAATCCTAAAATGACTTGTCTTTTAATAAAATTATTACAAACAGGGAAAGTGTCCCCTCAGAAAATGGAGCCAAAATGATTTTGTGAAATATGAGATTGAAAGTTTGATAACAGGTAGAGTTCAGTGCAGACGCCTGTGCAAAGTTGTCTTGCAGCTCAGTTAGAATTTGCAGTGTTTATGTGGCATTTGTGTACATGGCGTTAAAATCTGCCAGAAATGGAACCCAGAACAACGGCTCTAAAAATAAAGCTGCATTAGTAGTTTAAAAAAAACAAAACAAAACTGGAGGAACATCGAGCCGCTGTTGCTATAATTAAAATCTTGATCCTGTTGTAAATCGTTGAGCTTTTAAACACACCAGCAAGCTTTTACTGCGAACGCTGTTTCTCTGCTGGGTAACCTTGGTTTTTTTTTTTGTTGTTTTTTTTTTTTTCTATCTCTGCTGTCATCGTAGCAATACAGCCCTCTGCTGAAAGCCTTCACCTCCCAGGGTCTGTCCGAGCTCAGCCTGCTGCTGAAGATCCAGGAGTACTGCTACGATAACATCCACTTCATGAAGGCCTTTCAGAAGATCGTGGTGCTCCTCTACAAAGGTCGGTGTCACGTCCACAGGCGCGCTTTGAGCCGCGTCAGTGCCGAATGACCCAGTATGTCTGTTCACTTTGAACGCTTAGAAGTACGAGGTCTTTCCCCCCAACATGTCCTTGACTTTTTAAACTCTTGTACTTAGGAATGTCACCAAGCATTATTAACGACACACTTGAGTCTGGCTCGCTGTTTCCCTCGACATCAGAGCCTCAGCTTCTGATCGGTGTTCAAATTTTGGCTTGGAAGCTGCATCGAGACGTGAACCAAAGCGTGCACCACAGCAGGTTTTTAAATCCTGAGAGTGCAACTCTTCAAAACTGTTTGGGAAGTCTGGGAAACAAGCCACAAGCGGCGCTTCCCACGGAGCAACAGTTACCTGTTTTTATATACAAAATCCAATACACAGGCTTGTTTCAGGCACTAATTTTTGTTAAATCCTCCTGCTGAGCCCTTAAACTTTGATTTAAATTTCTTCCTCCTCAGCGGATGTATTGAGTGAAGAGGCCATACTAAAGTGGTACACCGAAGCCCACCTGGCCAAGGGGAAGAGCGTCTTCCTCGAGCAGATGAAAAAATTCGTTGAGTGGCTGAAGAACGCAGAGGAAGGTAAAATAAAAAAATAGAAAAATAACCTACACATACCTCCACCCTTGGGCTGTAAACGTTTCTCATGGCAGATGGATTTTGACTTGTCAGAGCAGGAAAAGAACCGATAGAACTATTGCCGATTTCATCTGCCCTTTGGCTTTTTCAGTGAGCCAGTACTCATGAGATGATGAAATTCAGCCTGTACTAGTTAGACTTGTGTTTAAGAAACCAGAATGAATGTTTGTTTGAAGGGCTACACAAGGAGAGACTCACTCCGGATAAGATTTAGGACAACGACTAGTGATATATTTTCACTATCGTTAATCAGAATCTGGCAATTCGCTCGTTGGACAAAATGTCACAGATGGTGGAAAAGGCAAGGTTGACACATGGAAATGTCTTGTTTTGTGCAATCAGCAGCCGCAAAACCAAAATCTAGTTTCTATCACAGAGTATAGAAACACATTTGTGAACCTGAAACCAGAGGGTGTTTGTTCAAGATCGTTTGAATAGAGAATATTTTCTTATATGGTTGTCAAGTCAATTGCAAAAATGGCAAAACAAAGATGTCCCTTGCAGCCTTAGGAAATTCTTGTGGTCGCTCTTGATATAAGAATAATCATCACTTGGCAAAACTTGATTGGAGAATATGACTATTTTCTTTGGTTTCTCTCTCCAGAGTCAGAATCGGACGAAGAGGAGGCCGACTAAAACCTCCATCGCCAGATGAGCTTTTTCTTTTTTCCCTTCTTTTTTCTTTCTTTTTTTTTCTTAAACAAGTAGCAGCAGGAGCAGTAGAATGTCTTTTTCCCCTCTCTCTCTCTCTCTTCTACCTCCTGTTACTTCTTTATCCCCAAACAAACGCAACCTCACGACACACACACACCACATGCACCACACACACTACCTTCCATGACTGAAAAACATTTAAACGTTATTTAAGCAAAATTAAAAAAAAAAAAGGGCTCAGTCCTAATTCGTAACATGTTTGGTGTCGCGGCTGACCATGGAAGCGGAAAAACTATGGATTCTCCCCTCTTTAATTTAACTTTATTTTGGTATTATTGTCGCAATGCCTTCTGTAATTTGGATACAAAACATTCCATGTGATCTCGATGGCCGCTGCTTCGTATGAATCTAAAGCGGGATTTGATTAAAACTCAAGTTCGCCTTTTCGCCATTCGAGGCAGACGAAAAATTAATGTGATTAAGCCAAAGTTTATTATTTTTTTTAATTTTTTTCCCCTCTTTTTTCCTTTTTCCTTTTAAATTTTTGCCCAGCTCATGTTTTGGCTCCTGTTCGGTCTTAAACTTGACCACCTCCTTGACTTTTTTTGGGTAAACCTGTACCGCGTGTCGATCGCTCTGGTCAGTCCGTCAGAAGACACGCAACCCTGTAAGATGCCTCGCCAGCTAACTGATTATTATTGGTTTCTACTTTCTTTAATCTGATATAAACCGATTGACTTTTTTATGAAATAAAGATTATTGAAATGGTTCTCACTGTGGGTTTTTTGTTTGTTTTTTGTTTTTTTGGGCTTTTATATAGAAAAATAATTATTCTCGATGTGAAACCTCAAATTTCTTTCTCCGATATTAAGTCATAGTAAAATTCATAGAAACAGTTGGGAACAAGTCAAACCTTAAAGCTTATATGAAAAAATTCTGCTTTTTAAAATTACATATATATTGTAACTGTGGCATCAGATTTTTTTTCCCCTTTTTAAGAACACTTTGGCTCAAATACTTTTATTCTTGTTTTGGCATTTGAATCCCATTTTTGATTTTTCTGTCCCATGTAAAAGGGAAAATCTGAGGGTGTCCCTCTTTAATTTGAAATTATTTGAGGGTAATATTAACCTCGGGTATCACAAAGACGAGGTGCTGGGTAAAACTGCGTAATTTTCCGACAAATGTGTCGCAGCCCATTTCTGCTAGGAAAAGTGTTCACAAAATAAAAATCTCATCGTGAAACAGAATTGACCAACAAAGTAAATTGTTATGACCTTTGTTTAATGGTTTTAACTTCTTATCTCAAATGTGATTTTTACCATCAGCATATTTGTTTTCATTATTTAGCTTTGAATCAGTTGCTATTTTTCTATTGCTGGCAGCTGGCTTTACCTAATTTATAAAAAGACTTTAAACACCCTTAAGTCTCAGATATTAAAACCTGTAGCACATGTATTTTAAGAGTCATCAGCATATTGGCGTCATTATCCTCTGCTAGAGAACTTTATTTACTGCAGAGGTCGTTCTGTTTCCAAGAAGAATATTAATAGTACAAAAAACTGGAGACCTGACAAATTGGACTGTGTTAGAAGTTTTACCGGAATTGTAGCCACACACTTAATATAATTTTTCAGTTGACACGAATAAAATTTGAGCGTTTGCAAACAACATACATAGGAGACAATTTGATGATATTCTCACTTTAATTGGTTTTTAATTGTACAAAAATACATTCATCTTCAAGCAGCTTCGGTATTTACGACGTGGAAAGGACACAGTCGTCAGAGATTCAAGTACATTTTCATACACGTTAGATTTTAGAGGTAGGCCTTAACGTTTAAAAACACAGGCTGGAGGTAGTGTGCAGCATTTCCCAGTGACCTTTTCATCCATCTTTACTGTGTAATTTGTTTCCAGAGATCCAGTTGATTTGGAAAAGGATTGAATCTATATATTATCCAAATAGTGCAGTAGGCTGCCAATTGCACTCTGCATGCTGGGGCATCCCACATTCATGTGCACACAAAACGTCAGCTTTGTGTTTTTTTTGTTTTTTTTTCTTAAAAGTGATAGAGGTTGTGCAACAATGCAAAAGTAAACATTTCACTACACTGCAAATACATTTATCTTAACATTTCATCTTGAATTTCAGGCCAAAAACCAAAACCTTTAACAAAACACAAAAGATACACAAAGAGTCAAAGTTGTGTTCCGGTCAGTCGGAGACATCAGACATATTCAAACCGGGGACAAATCGCTTATTTCTGGGAACAGTTTAGAGGCTATTCAGCGTCTGTGGAGCTTAAAACGCCTTCACGTCCCATGTTTTTAAATCCAAAGTGATTTTCCACCACTGTATTAACACAGTGACAACTGCAAAAAGTCCACATTTGTGTTGTGAAAAAATCCAATCGAATGACCCTGATCCCAAATTTTATTCCCTCATTTAGTCCTTGACTTTATTTTTTAAAGCTTAGATTTTAAGCCTTGAATGACATTTCAGACATCTTTCATGTGCTGTCGTCTTCCTAAGGGGAAAAAATATTTCCTCCACATCGATTTTAAACTCAAAGCAGATGAAATATATACGTCTTTTTCCCCAGCCTACCTGCCAGTTATTTTCTTGGTAATAGAAAGTTTGCCCTTTGTGGGAGTAATATACTCAGAAAACTACACATGTAATAAAAAATACAAAAACAAAACTTTTTTCTTTTCCTTTTTTTTAAGGTAATTTTTAAAAATAAAATGAAATTTTTTCAAGTTTATCTGAAGTAAACTAAAATATAAATAAGCTCCCTGATTTTTTTCACCCCACCCGAAAAATCCCAACTGTATCCCGTGATTCTTTGTGATGTATAAAAGCTTAACTGCAAACCAGGGAGGAAATTTCGGGACGTGGCGACGTTGAGGCTGTTCAGACAGAAAAGTAAAACTAATTTTAACCTTGCGTCATTCGTTTGACCTCCGTTATTTTCCAGCGGCCTCTCTCCCTTCTCTCGTCTCTGTACATTCGTTAAGTAGATTCATTTCATCAATTCGCGCTGCCCGGGTTGAGTTTGCGTCCATTCGTGTCCTCCCACTGACTTAGACCAGTCATGTTGCGTCTAAAATCAGCCTTGCTTTTTATCTGAACATGGTATAAACCCTTCAACACACCAAAAAAGAGGGGGGGAATATATATATATATATATATATATATATATATATATATATATATAGTGTCAGATAGAAAATGACACAAGATGCAGCGATCGTTTGTCAGTGTTGTTGCAGTTCCCGCTGTTCGCCACCAAAGGCGATCGATTGGATGGAGCGCCTTTAAAGTGGCCCCCGCGACAACCTGCAACATTTCTGACAGCACTCAAAGGCAGCGTTAACGCCACTCAACTGACAGCGACCGCTGCAGCCGCGGATCCTCACTCTCCTTCGTGTGACTGAAGGCGACAAGGCATTTTTTTTTTCTTTTCTTTTTTTTTAGGGGACAGACATGGAGTGTTGGGCGGGTTGTACTCTTCGTGGGACCAAAATAGCCCCCCCCCCCACCCCCCGTCAGGTGCAACTTTACACATGGGCTCAGGTTACTGCTCGACCAAAACACAAGAGGTTCAGAGGCACACGAACGTGGACAGAAAGTGCTTTTCAGTGTTAGTTCTGTCTTTGGTTTTCTAGTCAAATTCAAATAAATAAATATATCCATATATGTACAAAGTCCTACAAGTTTCTACATGTAAACGTCTGGGTGGATGCCTTGTCCGCCTGGAGCCGCCTAGCTTCACACGGCTGCCGAGTGCTTCCCTCCATCTCTGAGCTGTGGAAGCAAAGAAACGCCGATTAAAAAAAACCCCAAAAAACACGGTTCAGTGAAGGCATCATGAAATGCAACTAATTGACCCCACTATCAAAAGTCAAAATTTGCATTTGACAGTTTGTTTCTTGTTTTGTTTTTTTTTTTTTAAAGATGTTTTGGCTACACAGTTACACACAAGTTCACTATATGTTTTGAAACCATGTCCTATAAAAATTAGGGCAAGTTGAGAAATAAAGACATAATTTAAGAGATTTCTGGTTTATTTATGTTAGAACAACGTGAAATTATACATCACCCAGTCACCTGATTGAATTCTTTCACGAGCCCTGAGGAAACTGAGATCTGAAAACTTTTGAGTCCCTGCAAAGTGCTTAAAAAAATAGGAAGAAACCACTCGAGTTGGGGCTGCTGCGATAGTGAAACATGAGTTTTTAGATTTAGTAAATTACTAGTGACATAACATGACTGACCCTGTGCCAGTTTCTAGTCTCTATTTTAAGTGTCCAGCCAGGCACCAGCGGATACTGTAAACACTTTTAATCCGCTACTACACGTGTGCGTAGGATTAAAGATGATCGCTCACTGGGGAAAAGTCACTAGTGTTGTTTGAGATCTCTATATATTTCGAATATTTACAGGATTTTCCAGTAATATGGCATTTTTATTTGGTTTTAATACATTTTGGAAACTAAAGTTTCATCTAGGGCAACACTTTCTACCTGTAAACTTAGTATCTCTGCCTTCAACAGACTCACCTGGAGCCACATCCTCAATAAACTCAGAACTGAAATGTATAAATAAAATAAATTGTCTGATCACACATAGTTTATAATCATTAATAATCTAGTCTGGTAAAGACGTATCTTGATCTCATAGAATGACCGAATCGCCCTGCTCTCCTCTAACCAACAGTACTTATTCACTATTTTGTGCCAGACTTTGACCTAAAACTGGGTTCAGATCCGGCCCCCTGGAGGATGAAAGTGCAGGACTCGGACCGTGAAGGCACCACAGCCCGTTTTCACGGTGCGTCATCAATCACTGGAGCAACAGGTGCGTCTGTGGTGAGCCCAACTCATCTGTGAGCCTCGGCACTAATGCAGAGAGGATGCGGCCTGCACAGGTGACGTCTACCTTTCCGGGCTCCGGGATCCCGGAGCGCAGGAGATTTTGTTTGTTTGTTTTGTTTGTTTGTTTTGTTTGTTTGTTTTGTTTGTTTCCGCAGCAGTGGACTCACCAGTTTCCTCTGGTTGCTGAGGCAGAAAGTGCAGATGGGCCGCAGGGAGGGCGCGCTGAGCGCGGCGGGGCCGTGCAGGACGCCCTGGTAGCGGAGGCAGGGCTGCCCGTCCCGGCAGTCCTCCCCCAGCAGCAGGACGTTGGCCAGGTGAGAGATGTAGCTGGAGGCCAGGCGCAGCGTCTCGATCTTGGAGAGCTTCCTGTCGGCGGGTTCGGTGGGGATGAGGGTGCGGAGCGCGGTGAAGGCCGTGTTCACGCTGTGCGTCCGGTCCCGCTCCCGCGCGTTGGCCGCCTGTCTCTGCTTGCTAACGCCGGACAGACGCGCGTCTCCACCGCGTCTTCCGCCTCCGCCGCTGCTCCGTCTGCGCCTTCTCCTGCGCCGCGGGGCGCCGGCGCGACAACCGGCGCCCCCCGGCTCCTTCCCCGCGGCCTCCCCCGGGTCCCTGCGCGGGCTGCAGCCGCCGGTGGACTTGCCGTCGGAGCTGTCGCTGCTGCTGTCCAGGTCGTCCAGGTCCGAGGCGAAGCCGTCGGGCTGCGCGGCGCAGTCGATGCCTGTGGACTTCATCCTGGCGCTGCTCTGGTCTGACTGGAGCTGCTGGTGCTGGAGCCGTGCGGGCGGGCGGCGGCTGCACATCACTTTATCCTGAGGGTGAAAATAGCACCGGGTGGCCGAGCAGCTGCCGCCGATCCGGTGACCGAGGGGGTTTGAGCCGCCCGGCCCCCGGCGGGTCGGCATACCAATTGTAATGAATGACGGCTGCTTTCTGGGTCGCCAGGCCGCCGCGGAAAAGGGAAGACAGGTGGAGCCTAGAGGAGGGGTGGGGGGTGGGGGGTGGGGGGTCGGGAATCGGGGGTGGGGGGGCACCTGTTGTGGTCTGGAGCATACAGGGTTTAAATTAGGCTCGACCGATATGGGGCTTCCCTCGACGCCAATACCGAAGGTTCAGGTCGAAACTGATGATATTTGGATCAGATAAACGAAGTGTTAACTGCTTATCTCTTTTGACGAAGGTGGGAAAAAGTGTAATGAGAAAATAGATCATTATTGTTAACACAATTGGGGGAAAGGAAAGAGGAAAAATCCCGCTATAGCCATATTACAATAGGTTTGAGGATGTTTTGAAATGAGAGTTTGTGCCTATTCACATCTGATGATATCAGTTTCAGTTAATAGCTCAAGAGAGAGAAGCAAAAAAAAAGAGAGTTTGGACCATATTTAGGCCTGTAATTACTATTTTTTTCCTGAATCATGTTGATGTAGATATAATGATTTTAGTATCGAAAGGTCTATACTGCAGTTTACTTACAGTTAAAGAAAATAAAACTCGTCCTGCCCCAACAACACTGACGCAGAAAGTGTGTTAAGGCCCTGATGTGGCCCAGACTGGGTACAGATGCTTCTGTATATCCAGGGCTGTGTTGTGAGTCTATGCAGTGGATGTGAGTACGGATCCATGTGGTTGTATGTTTGTTGTTTTGCCTTTTTTTTTTTGTTAAAATGCTGCAAATTGGGGGGGGGGGTAAACTCTCAGTCAGAAAGTAGATCCAGCTGTGGAGCATTTTCTGCACCTGGTCTGAAAAAGCCTGGAGGGGAACAAACAAAAAAAAACAAAAATAGGCTGCAGTTTTGAGAGGACAGATCGAAAGCAGCGCTGCTCTGGCGGAAGGGGTCAAATCCCACATCTTTCGCCTATAAAAACTGAGTATGCATTTGGAAGCTTTGACTTTCCCCAGCCGTGAAACGAGACCACAACCCCCCCCCCCCCCCCCCCTTCGCTGACTTTACTTTCTCTAACTTTGCTGATGAACTTGATGGACATGCGACAGACCAGCCCCACACTCTTACCCCTCGCCGCTGTTTGTGTGTCTGTGTCCTGCCCGCTGGCATCTGGGGTGGAGGATAACCTTGCCGCCCTTGGCCGGCAGCTCTGAGCCTCCACTGAGTGAACGGTCCAGGTGTACCCGCATGTCCTGTCCTGTCCCGTCCCGCACTGTCTGTGTCCACCATGATGGACATGTACACCCCCACCCCCCACCCCCCCTCCTCCTCCACCTTGCCCAGTGCCATCTTTGGGAGTGGATATAAATATCTGTGAACGGATGATGCCTTGTGTGTGTGTGTGTGTGTGTGTGTCAGTGTGTAACCGTAAAAGCTCGCGACAACCTTCATGACGGGTTGTCAATTTCAATCAAATCACAGCAGAAATATGACATTAATTCAAACTTGTTTGTGTTTTTTGTTTTTTTTTGTGAAATAATTTGGCGATAATTTCAATTTCTACTCAGCCATCAGCCGCCATCGCCGAGCTGTGGATTTCATGAACATTTCATACCTTTAACTGGGAGTTTTACCTGCATTTCTAAGAATTTTTATCTTCTTGACTCCATCACTAGTGACACCAGAGGGCAGTAAATCCATAATGATCATAAGTCTGTGTTTTTTTTAAATTTTTTTTTCTTTGAAAACATTGAACTTTGGAAGAGTCAAGTCGTTGTCCGCCAACTAAGCAACCCAAACAGAAGATATGTGGTAATTGCTTGAGGTCAAAGGTCACCTACCTGCAGGATTACTCCTGCTACGGGAGGCCTAATCAAAGACCAAAGGAATTTAGAGCAGAGATGTCCCGCTTAACTTTAAAAGGAACGATTATAGGACATTTTAAGGCAATGTTCTAAAGAATCATACAAGTGATAGACACAAATATCAACAGAGGGCCAAGCTTGTTGCCCCCGCTGGGCTCTGACAAACTGATCCGCCTTCATCCTAATCTGTTGCAAAAAGTCAAGCGGCTCTTCGGTTTTCGGCCAAGCGGAGGCAGGAGTTCGGGGAGAGGGCCGGCAGAGCGGAATCCTAATTGGTGCGGAGCTAATGTGGCCTCATTAATCTTTTAATCCTCATTTCCTCACGGCCCCTGCGGCCCCGACCCGCTGGCTGTGAACTTGTCTGGCCCCTGCAGCAAAGTCAAATGCTTCTCTGCTGCCGCTGCCGCTGCCAAACAGCCAGTCCCGGAAAAAACCTTGAGGAACGTCAGCAAACCGAAAGCATTGTGAACAGATGATGACAACAACAGCAGTCGTCTAATATCAGAACATACAAATGTTACAAGACCTTCTGAACATTGTGTGATCACTTCATAATCGTTCATTAAATCTGTCCTTTTCAGATGATCCGACACACCCTCTGGTGGCCATGCTGGAGGTCTTCGGTTCTGTGAACAGCCATTAACAAAGGATAATGGATACACAGTACATCGAACCACGTGTAGATTTCAACGGTAAGTTACCACCACACGTCCTGACATTGGGAGGAACCCGACATGGACCAGCTATTGTTGCTGCCATATAATGTTTGCACCAAATAATAATCAAATTCTGTCCAACGAAAGCTGCTTCTAACGTCGTGACGTTTCCAGTTGTTTTTCCCCTTTGAGCAATGTTTCCCTGCCTCTCACGTATTGGTTTACTCTTGCTCTCCATGTTTGGGTTAGATTGGGGTTATGCGTCATAGGGGTAGCTGGTTAGCGTCAGGTGTGGGCTCAGGTTAAGATCAGGGAAACACAAAGTGGGGGATTTGACTTCGCAGAGTCTTAACAAAAAGAGACAAATGTGTCTTCTCTCACCGAGTATAAAAATGTCATGTTCAGTCCCAGTGCTTCATAAGAAAGAACATGTACATTAAATATGGAAAAGCTATGATTGACCAGCATCGGATCGTAGCTGTGCTTCTTCTCATGTCAAGTTATGTCAACAACTACGACTCCGTGATCATTTAGTCTGACGCATGGAGACCAAATCAAAAATTTGAAATAAAAATATGTGGTCTTCAGTCGACTTCAGTCGTCGCTGAGGAGTTGAAAAAATTGAACCAAATAAAGTCAAATGATTGTTTTTTTTGGTTCATTTCACACCAACAAATACAAAATTCAAGTTTGACTGCAGAGCTTCACATTCAACAAACTTTACATTAACAGTTGTAAAAATCACTCTTCGTTTCACGAAATAATTAATTTAAGCTCAAGAAATCAATACCTTAGTAGGATCTTTATTTGTTTTCTTATAAAACAACCCATAAACAATGCTTTAATAAGAAATAACATAGATTATACATTGATTGAGATTTATACAACAAGAAATATGTGACAGTATAAAACAACCAAATAAATAAATACTCATACAGAGGTTTGGGTTTGTAGCAAAGAACCTGAACACAATGGCGATCACAGCGAGACGAGAGGAGAGCGCGACCTTCGCCGCAGGTTCACAGTGATCAGCCGTACTGACAAATGGAGAACCAGCTGATCGATCCAGAAAATGACTCGTGTATTTATGTTTTTATATATAAAAAGGTCTTGATCAAAAATGACAAATGTGTCTTTAGCAGACCGAACCTTTAATAATGTGCGAAATTCAAGTCATGGTTTCCTGTCTTTTTTGCACGGAGGAAGTTAAAGTCTTTATCTCTGTCAAGTACAACAGCGACTCAGCCTCTCAATAGCTTAGCTTAGCATAAAGACTGGAATGAGGGGGAAACTGTTAGCCATGTTTGGTGAGAAAATTAAAACCATTAAAACCATGTTCTAGCAGTTTGGCAGCATTGGAGATGAAGGCAAAGAAATAAGTGTTTGTTTTTAAAGTAATAACTGCAATAAGAACAAAATCTTTCTTTTAATTCAGAATTTATTTATTTTTTGGTGCTATCGAGTTTTGAAGACATAGGTTTTCCCCGTGCTTCCTGTGTAAGTGCTAAGCTTGACCCTGTTCTGGACCCACAGAGATGAACCGACCCCGGGAGTCAGACTTCATGCTGCTTGGTTTGGAAGTTGATCCCTCAGGGCTGTGTTGTAAATCTAGAGGAGAGATTTCAGACATATCTGGCTTTTTCTTTTGATGATGCTCGATGCTGATGGCTCTGGATCACCTGAAGGTTTTACAGGTGCTGATCGAACTCCAGCTGTGTGGCGTTTGCCTGCTGTAGGTTGGTCTCAACCTTGGGCAATAGGCAGCTGGAAAAAAACAAAAAAGAAAAAAAAAACAAGATCATTTTGGCCTTATAATTACATAGATTCAATTCAATTTAATTCAGCTTTATTTAGATGGCGCCATATCATAACAGACGTTATCTCAGGGCACTTTAATTTAGAGCAGGTCTAGACCAGACTCTTTATAGTTATTAAGTACAGAGACCCAACATTTCCCCCCAAGATCCAGGCTGGAAAAAAAAATAACTCGAGAGCAAAGAGGACCAGACAAATTAAAAAGTAGAAAGTATAAAACACATGAAATGTTAAAAAAAATATTAAAATGTTCTGATTTTTCCTTTTTCCTCCGCTCTTACTCCTTCCTAACGTTTTCTGGATATCAGATTCTCAGAATTTCCCTCTCTGAAGATTTATTTACATAAACGGGGTTTAAATGTGTTTTTTTTTTTTTTTTGTTTTTTCTTTCTCTTCAGAAATACGTAATGTAACAGCTCCAGCTAAAAAGTTTCGGACCGAAACAAAAGGAAAAACCTGGGCAAAAAGAAGTTTAAACAGCTGGAGTCCCAGGTAAGATTAAAAAAACAAAAATAACAGTGTGATAAAAATCACAGTCTCAGCGTGAGACAAAAATTTCACCTGACCTGACAGGGAAGCCGAGCGTTGGCACGTTTGTTCCGGTTGTAATGAAAAATTTCTGCGTTTTGTCTAATCACTGAAACTTTTTTCACTGACCCTCAATGCATCATCATCTGCAACTGGTCTGTTCATGGGACTGGACACATTTTCGTAAATGCCAGAGTGAAAATATTGCTTCACAGAGAATCGAACAAGAATCCGGGAGAAGAGTAACGTTGAGTTTCTTGAATTTCAAGCTGCAGAAGTCGTCGAGAATTCAAACCTGACATCATCGTCACTGAAAATCCTGATCTGCTCCTAATGACACTGTTTATATGAAAACCTGTCTTTTCACTTTCAAGCTACTCCCCAGTCTTTTCTTACCCTCCTGGAGCATAGAGAACCTGAATCTCCGCCCCGGCAGGCGCAGACGTTTGGTCGGACACATCGACTGCCGTACAGACACTTTTGTTCACAGTGAGCTGAGAAAAAACAAAAAAAGGAATCAGATGATCAGTGCAGCAAAGTAACATTTCTGTCTTTCATTTACTGACTGGATTCAGCCGAGTTCTAACTCAGACAATTATCATGACCTTAAAATCCATGGATTTTGGGATGATGGGCTTTTTCCAACCTCTTCTATCATATAAAACAACCTGCACTTGACTGAGTCTGTAGAGTTTATTATTCAGTGTAAAAAAAAAGAAGGATGACAGGAACCAAACTGGGTTAAAAAGAAAGTTCCCATTTTACATCCGGAGGCCGCCCGGACACAGGGATTTCACAGCCAGGGCGTCATTTCCGGTAATGACCGGTTTACTTTGTGCCCCGGCTGGTCTCAGCTCTCGTACGCACGGTGATTTCCGGAGGTCGCGTCGTCATACTCACGGATCTGGCACAGCACGCCCTGCCAGCCCAGGGCGCAGTGGCAGGTGTTGGGCCCCACGCACTCCCCTCCATTCAAGCACTTCTGCAGGCAGCTGGCTGGGAGGCGACACAAGACTTAAACTTAGAGCTGCATCAGGTTCAGGACGTAAGAAAAGATCATGGACATTTAACTAAAGGGCCTCTAAGTTTTAAAAAAAACCCCGGTTATGTAGGAAGCACTGGATTTTTTTTTTTTTAACAATATGGAATCATTTCTGTGTCAGCAAGAACAAGTGGGAGACAGAAGGAGGTGAAACGTTCACAGAGCATAGGGAAGATCAGCGTCGGACCAGATGCGGAGGTTCCCAGATGCCTCGGGATCGTCCACAGGCTCCTGATGAGTGACAGGTGTGAAGGTATAAACTAAAAAAAACACACCCCCTTCAGAAGTAAAAGCTGCAGCTCGGAGCGTCAACATTTAATGGTTATCTGTGGGTTGTGGTTCAACCCCCGACACTCGGATGTCTGTCTCTTAGGTGGTTGTTGCTTCAGCGGCGTCTCACCGAGACGTCTGAGGCTCAGCGCCATAAAACACTGCAGACGTCGGAGCCGATGGGTCCCACATGTGAAGGCCCCTTTGTGGAGGTTTCTGTCAGCAGAACCTGGAGGCTTCAGATGTAACCGCCACTGCTTCGGTTTGGTAAATTTTACAGCGAGATGATTAAAGGTTTTGTCCTGTTTGGGGCTGAAACAGTGACTTTTTAATTAGATTAATTAGATCAGTCGAGAGAAAAATTACTAAAACTTTGATTAGTGATGAATTATTTCAGCCATTTATCAAAAAAATTTAGTAGTTTCAGCTTCTCAAATGTTCCAGCTTTTGCTTTTCTCACTTTTTCCTCATTTTTAGTTAACTATTGTCAGGTTTAGCTATTAATAAAACTAGAAGTCTGACTAACACTCAAAGTGGCCCAAGTCAACTGTTCCAGTTATACTATAAATCGCTTCATTAAACACATTTGCTCATTTTAAATCTATTTTTAAACAACTCCCTGCTAAAATAATTTTTAATTTTTCCATTTGTGAGTTTTATGTTTTTCCTTTGTAAGTTTGTGTGTTGGCTGGACCGTTTCTGGACAGACTGATTCAGAGTT
Source organism: Istiophorus platypterus (assembly GCA_016859345.1). Classification (NCBI taxonomy): domain Eukaryota; kingdom Metazoa; phylum Chordata; class Actinopteri; order Istiophoriformes; family Istiophoridae; genus Istiophorus; species Istiophorus platypterus. Next base: position 12,774,543 of record CM029131.1, on the reverse strand, counting down.
TTTAGATTCCGGTGCTGATTTGTTGTGAAGGACCGATGGTGTGAATCTGCCCTCGTCAGTCTGAAGCGTTCAGGTGTTTGTGCTGATGTACGACGGTTTTCGACCTGGAGGAGGAGGGTGATAGTGTTGCGCGTGTGACGAATTTGTATCCGACTCTCGTGCCACGCCACTTACGTTTATCGCATCTCCTCCCTCGCCAACCCGACGGACAATCGCAAACATCTGGACCGACACACCTGCCGCCATTCATACACATGGGCTCACACACACCTGGAGAGGGAGAGAGAGAAGAATAGCTACCTAAATGAAAAGGTTAAGATCAAACTGACAGGACAAAGGAATAGTTTCTCTGGTTTGGTCACAAGGGAGTGAGATTTTTTTTCTTTTGTGAAATAATCATCTCTATTCAGATGTGATGTGAAGAATTTTAGCTGACATGCATTCAGTGTGTACATTAAAATGGAGGAAGTTGGGGAGGATCGACAGAATGGAGGAGAGTGAGGTGTAGGATGAGAAAGATGAGGGAGGACGCTGCAGTGGCAAAGCAGGAAGGGGAGGAAAATGAAGAGAAATAAGTGGATGAAAGTGGAAAAATTCAGGAGTAAAGATGGAAGACAAGAAGAGAAGCAGAAATTAAAGGAAATGAGGAATGGTGCCAGATAGAAAGGAGACAAAGACGACGAAGAGAGAAATGAGGTAGAAAAACGGACTTTTCTCGCAGCGCCTCCCGACGTATCCCTGCAGACAGGAGCAGACGTTGTTCCTCATACAGACGCCACCGTTCTTACAGGGAGGACTGCAGACGGCTGTGGGCAAGGAAGAGGGAAAGCAAACTTCATAAAATACTGACGAAAGAAACCGGGATTTGGTTTGGCTCTGCACAAACTCAAATTTAGCAGAGGTTTGAATCCGGAGGGCTGACTGATGTGTGGAGCGGTGGGTTTACCGTTCTGGCACTGCGCTCCGTAGAAACCGTGAGGACACTCGCAGATGTCCGGCCGAACACACGAGCCCCCGTTGAGGCAGACGGGGGCGCAGAGAGCTGGGGGAGAAGGCATCGACCGGTCAGTGCACACACACACACACACACACACACACACACACACACACGCACTCACCAGTCTCACAGGATGGTCCGGTCCAGCCTGGCTGACACATGCACTCATCTGGAGACACGCACTGGCCCCCGTTGTGACAGTGGCGGCTACACACCACTGTGAAAAGCAGAAATATTACATTAGCTTTTTAAAGAAAAAATAACATGTCATTGGGCAAATGTAGAAACACAGTAACTAAAGTGGCTGTAAACTCACTGGTCTCGCAGCGACGTCCAACAAACCCGTAAGGACAAGAGCAAGTCTGCAGTCCCACACAGGTGCCGCCATTTTCACACGGCAACCTGCACAGAGCTAAAGAGGCGGACTTCATTTAGTTTGATCAGTTATGGTAGCGGATTTAAAACCAAAGAAACTAAAGAGATCTGTGACTGGAACGGCTGGGAGACTGGGAAGCACCTTACCTTCCTGACAAGCTTCTCCATGAAAACCGCTCGGACACTGACACACACCCGGAGCGAGGCAAACGCCCCCGTTCGTACACTCCGGGTCGCAGATTGCTGAGAAAAAAAGAGAAAACAAAAAAACTGACCAGGACAAACCAAAAACCAAATACCCGAAAGAAATTGATATGTACACAGATACAAATGAAAATGTGAAAATAACTATACATGTGAGCCATACGAGCCATCGTCTGTGTTTGTTTACCCGTCTGACAGTCGAGTCCAGTGTAGCCTGGTTTGCAGCGGCACGTATTGGGCGCGGCACACACCATGTTCCTGCCACATGTGTGCCTGCAAACAGCTTTAAACACACACCGGGGGGGTGTTAAACATGTGTAGGTCTTTTTAATATATCCGTTTAAGTTCTGTGCCTGATCTACTGACGGTAAAACAATGATCAGGGCGATTGTGCGCTTCTTGCTTTATGATTTCCTTTTGGTACAATCACCTGTTGGCACCAGCAAAATTCTATACTATAAACTTATTATACCAATACTAGTACTGGTGCATATATTCATCTTATTAAGCAGATTGGTTATCGGCCATAATGTGACCGATGCGCCTTAAATTCAGAGACAGTGGAAAGTGCATCATCAACTCTGTCCGAGCCACAGTTATAAGGAATTTTTCTAAAGGAAACAAAAATCCTGCACATTTCTCAGGCATTGAAGGTGTTCGAGTTGTACCTCGACAGGCTCGTCCATCACCGGTGTATCCGATGGGACACCTCCCACACCTGAAGCCCCCATCCACGGCTGGCTCACACTGGACACTGGGGAAGCATGGCAGGTCAGCGCAGGTCGTCACACGTTGGTCAGCTGTCGTGCCGCCCCCAACCCCCACCTGGACGGAGGCAGCCCTCAACAGCTGGGAGTTGTGGAGCGTCTTGCCCGGAGTCGTGAAAGTCAATGCCGGGACCATCTGCGGCAGGTCCGCGCCTTCGGACCAGGGCTCGGCCTCGTCACCGTCTGCGGAGAACTCCGACTCGGACAGGGAGTAGGACAGAGCGGTGAGGGCCGCCGTCAGGGAGACGGCGGGTCTCGGAGGGGTCCAGGGTTTGGCCTGGGTGGATGCCAGGTGTTTGAGCTGAGGCCTGGTTGTCTTTTTTGACTCGGCGGCTTCCTGAGACTGGGTGGAGAGGCGAGGGGCAGCAGGAGTCACCTTCAGAGGCGTGGCGCCAGCCTGCACTGCTTCAGACTGCTGGGAGAATTTTTGAGGGAAGAAAGGAAGGTTATTGGATACCGGTGTCCTCATACAGATACTCCTTTATGAATCATGACTGCTCTGATGGTTCTGTGCAGAAATGGTAGATTCACCTTGGAGATGGTCACACGGAGAACTCCCACCTCCCCGGAGGCTGCAGTGCTAGTTCTTGCATATTTCCTGGCACCTTGCTGGGTGACGTGGGTGTTTGCAGGGGCGTGGACGGCACCCACGGATGTTTTTGTAACATCTCTGGGGACGGTGACGGCTTCCCTCCTCCCGGTTCCACCTCCCCTCCCCGACGCTGGAGCCTGGCGTGGCACGTGACCCTGGCTCGGTCTGGTGACGGACGAGGACAGGTGCTTGATGCCGTGTCTGGCGGGCAGGTTGGGCAGGTGGAGCTGGGAGACTTTGACGCCACTTCCGTGTGGGGACCGGCTGGTCTTGCCTCCCGGCTGCTGCTGAGGGAGGCGATTGGATGCTGAGGAGGGACAGGGAGGTGGCATCAGTGCCTCTGGCCAATTGTTATCACTGTAAACTGAATTTGTGCCATGTAAGAACAGACATTTTGATACATCAAGCTCTATGGTAAAGAAAATCTTAAACACAGTCAACTGAAATAAAAGCAAAAGCCTTGAAAATAAAAAACCCAAATCGGTAGCAGGAGAGAAGGGAAAACTGCTGAAATAAAAGCAGGTTGTTGGAAAACAGTGTGCACATAGTCTCTGCTTGGATGAGTTTTTTTTACAGTCGCCGATTCGAGTAGAAACTGCTGGAATTCTTCGGAACAGCTTTTGCAAATTGATTTAGGTGATTCATGAGAGGCTTATCGGCACAAACACTCTGTTCCACCTTTTGACCTCACAGGCAAACACAATCCAAAGTAAAGGGATTTAAGTTGGAAAGAAATGGTCTCTTCTGAGCCGTTAGGAAACACCTGCTCCCCTTGTGAGAAGCATTCAGTAATCTTCTGATCAAGCTTTTGTGGCCGGTCACTGACTCGAAAAGCAAAGTACCAGAGGTGATTATTGCACCCAGACAGTCTCCAAGCACTTACACTGATTTATCTGCTGCAATAAATGACATTCCTTCCGACCAAGAAAAACCTATAAAACAACATCAGGGAAAGCAGAACATAATAAAATCAAAATGAACTGCCTGATGTTTTCATCAAACTCGGGATATTTTTTGAAATCCCTTAACAACAAGACAGAAAGTGTCCTCAGGTTAAGAACAAGAATAGGAAGAGGAAGAAAGGGTTTAATTCACAAAATGCTGCATTTAGCTATGATATTCATGCAAGCATTCTTTTATTCTGTCAATGGAAGTGGCACTTTTCCAAATGGTTGACTCATCCATAGATCATCGGGTTCTTAAGGGCTTAGAGGAGATTCAAAACTATGAAAAGAACCTTATCAGGTGTCAGAGCTGCAGGTCAATTAGTTACGAAACTGCAAAATCAAACACTAATAGAAGGATCCCTCACCTGCCTTGGCGTTCTTCGTGCAAACGCGTCCGTTGCCGTGGAGGCCGGGTGGGCAGCGGCCGCATACATAGCCGACATGTGGTGGCCTGCGGTTGATGCACTGAACCCCGGGGAAGCAGGGCCTGCTGGCGCATGTGGCCGACATGTTGGTAGCCGGAAACCGAACCGGGAGTCCTGGGAGACGCGAAAGAACAGCGGTCACTGCTTCGTGCAAGCTGAGTCGTCATCATCATAGCAGTCAAGTGAGGAGCGGAAGCCTGGTAGCAAGGCAGCAAAGACCTAACTGCTCCAGATCCATGTGGGTTTTACTGTTCCAATCTGTACAGTAAATCAGATTTTTTTCCCCTCTGACTCTTTTAGTCTTAGTGTTCTCCCTTTATGTTCCTCTAAAGTGCCCTTCAGTGGGCTTCGTAGAGCACTATAACTCTAAATATATCTTTATTGAAAAACACACAACTGGTAGACATTGTTGGAAACAGGCTTACCTGAAGCTGGTCTGCCTTTTCCTGATGGCTGGGCTGCAGCGGGTGTCTTGACAACGGTGTCGCTGATTTTGGGCGGATCAGGCTCGACTTTGTCCGATGCAAGTCTAGAGATGTTCTCACCAGGCTCTGTGTTAATCCTGGTTGGATCAAGGTTGATTCCTCCTTGGGTTTTTCTGCCATCTGTCTTTCTTTGGGAGAAGCCCGATGCTACCGCTGTGATGCTCTTGTTGGTTCCCACATTGGCAAGGCCGCGACTCGGGCTGATTCCTGGAGCCTTCATCCGCGCAGTGGTCTTGGCGTGCGACGGGCCTGGGTTGGTTCTCGGAATCGTCTTCCCAGCCTCGGCCCTCGTCTGCGGGGAGCCGCCACTCGAGGTCTTCCGGAAAGCGTCTGACTTTATTTTGGGGGGTTGCAGGAGAACATCTGGTACCTTGTAGGCTGTCGTACGAGGAGCAGATGTGGGAGTGACGGTGGCTGGCCTGACGACTGCTGTGTGAAGAAAGACACAGATTATGCTCTGGATTGCCATGTGTTGCCCTAGCAGACCCTCTTATCTGGAACTACTTGCTACCCAAGATCACCCACATTGCAACGAACCATTAACAAAGAGGTGAAGGCCTGATGATTACACTGTAGATGGAAAACATGGAGACTGCAGATTGTACAATGAAGGAAGATGGAAGAGAAAAAAACCCGGGGTCAAAATGTTGGTTTTAATGATGCCCAGTGAGAGTTGAGACTTTGGAGGAGAGGGGGCAGCACCCGAGCACACGTTTGTGTAAAGATCTCAGCCAGGCGTGATCACCACTCGCAGCCTATCAACATATTTACAGACCACAAGCGTAGCAGGAAAGCCCCCCCCACCCCCACCTCCTCCAACGCTGGACTGCGGATGTGGCAGCAGGTCAAATAGACACAACTGACTTTAAGCGAGAAATGTTGGCCGCACTAATGCAACACAAGTCCAATACAACCAAGGCCGATTACATCATCGTGAATCATCCGAGTCCTCTTGTCTGATCTTACCTTGGTCCTGGATTTATGGAGCCTAGTTAACGTTTATCTTTTGCTGTCTCAACAGAGGACGGCAGGAAAAAAAAAGAGAAGAAGAGGAGCATTCATCACTGCTCGCTCTGTATCCAGGACATTTAAGATTTAGGGACCTCATGTTGTGAACCCCCCCCACCACCACCACCACCACCACTCCCCACCTCCTGGGCAGCTCCTGCTGGCCCCTGACACACAAAGTTGTGTGTGTTTTGCACTGAATTGAATGAGGAGGTGAAATAAGTTGAACTAAAGCCCCTTGGCTCGAGAGGATTAGAGGGCTGAGGAGCAGGCAGTAAAACAAAGAGGATGAGGAAATCCAAGGATCTTTCCTCGCGACTCTACTTTTACAATGTTCCATAAAAGTGACAAACAGTATGTTTCTGACAGTAAATTCTATCGTGTGTTCTGCTGTGGGCCAATTTTTCCATTAGGGACAATGTCGTCTCACAGTGTGCAGCTTTTGTTTGATTTTTATTTATTAATTTTTTTAACCCCACTTGATTGCCAGGTTTTAACGTCCCCTGATAACTCAGAACACATCAATGCAATTCCAAGAAACACCACAATTCAGCTGACATCTAAATGGTCTCAGTTTGAAAAGCAAACACTAGCAATGTGTGAATTCTGTCCAGCCCACATTTGTTCCAAAGTCATGATTTCTATCAAATATGTTAACTTTCGCGGGTTTCCTTAGGATGATAAAACAAGATCTGTATTGATCAAGCAACTCAAAAAACAAATTCAATTTATTAAATCACAGGAAGACACAGGAACTTCAAAGAGGATCACCATCGCAACGTCAAACTCTTTTACAACCTTTCGACTCAGACCTGAAAGACTGAAACCCCTCAAATGAGTGCAGTAACCAGAGATGGGAAACATGTTGGCTTCCATGAAAAAACCTCAAGCTACGGGCCTCATCAATCTGTACCGCTGTCCGTGACATGTTTACCATGTGAATTCACATTCGTGCGTGTATATGAACATGACTGAGTGGTTGAGCTCATTTTTAAGCAAAGGAGGGAAAAAAAAGAAAAACTTCCCCCCTCCCACAACGTCGGCGTTTTCAACACATTAGCTCCGTTTAGCAGCCGCTGCGATGCAAGTATCAGGTGCCTTTAGACATCTGGTTTCCATTTGGCACTGGGTCCCTGCTGAGCGTTCGTCAGCGGAGCTCGGCCACAATGGACGAATCCGCCTTCATGTGTTTGGCCAATGCTCTTATACGTAGTAATTAACATAATACAACAACAGAATAATCTACAAATAATCACGAGGATGTGGGAACCAACGTCGCAGCTTCCAACAGCTTATTTATACGTAATAAAGGATTGTTGGGAAATTTAATAAATGGATAGAAAAGTTGATTTCTTTATTATGTGAGAGGTGGAGAACTCTGCAGAACGGCTGCACGGTTCCAGAGTACAGCAGTATCTGAGACTCGTGTTTTGCCTGCTAATGGGATCCAGGTTTCATGGCTAGGAGCAATGTCATCATGTATGAGGGTCTGGTATGTTGCAGTGTGCATGCTTCTAAATTATTTCATCATTATGTCTGTATTATATTGTTATTTTTGTAAATGAACAAGCACCTGGCATGAGACTAATTTTTTAATGTACTGACCCTCTTTCAGTAAGTGATATTATCAATAGTTTTAAATAATAATTAACTTAATTTATTGCTCTAAGAATGTTGTCCATTGAAAACTGAAAATTCACTTCTTGGCATCTGGAATTGAGTAAAATATCTGACTTGTTTTTTTCCCCACTAAAACAGTTTTAAGACAGGATAAGGTGAAATTATTTATTCAGACAAATTTTTTTTTTTAGTTTAATTTTACCAGGCTGTTCATTCTTTCATCTTCCTGAAAGCTGAGTTCAATGTTCTATTTTATTCTCATGATGTAATGATCAGGCCCCATTTCCTGCTGTCCGGCGCTCGGATCTTGGGACTGGACAACAGATTTCGGCAAGCGTGCGACTGAACGCGTCTCTGACAAGTGACAGTACCGACGCGCCTCGGACGACACGCCCGCACTTACCCGTGCATCTCGTCCCATTTCCCAGCATGCCTTTGGGGCAGGGGCCGCAGCCATAGGAGCCGAAGTTATTGAAGCACTGGACCCCTGGGAAACAGGGCTTCCTCTCGCACTCATTGATATCTTCCAGGCAGGTCTTACCTGCCAGTAAACACACAGCAAATTACCTGTCACATTCTCTGCAGCTGCAAAGTAAACACAACCTGCTTTCTCACTTTTCTTGTTCTTGTTTTTCCTCATGAACATGGGCCCCGATAAATACTGGGGACCCGTCTTCAGCTCTCACCTCTCAACCCTGCAGGACACTCGCACCTGTACCCGCCGGCTGCGTTGACGCAGCGTCCGACCGTGCACGGAGCCGACAGGCACTCGTCCACGTCCTGGTCACAGAGCTCGCCTCGCCGGCCCACGGGACACACACACAGGTACCTCCCGCTGCCGGCGGGGAAGTTGACATCCGTCACGCACGTTCCCCCATTTTGACAGCCACACGGCACCACGTCGATCTGTTTTGGAGAAAGCGGATGGATGCCGCTGAGGTGGATCCTGTTATTTGTTGCCACAATATCTAAGTATCACTGCTTCCACTCCTTTCTTTCAGTTTCCTCTCTCCTCCCCTCTCCCCCTCCAACTCTACCTCCACGGTGAAGGTGCTCTGGGCATTGCACTCGTCAGACAGCGTGAAGCGGAACGGGCGGCTCGGGTGCTGCCCCCTCTCCTCCGGGAGCGCCGGGACCCTCCAGATGAGGAGGCCGGCCGGGGAGAGAGCGGCCCCACTCGGACCCTCCTCCAGCTGGAAGAGGAGCGCCGAGCCCTCCGGGTCTGATGCGGCGAACTGGAAGACGAAGTTCTCCCCGGCGAACGTTCGCAGGTTGCTTTGAGGTTGGTGGAAGGCTGGCGGCTCGTTGACTGCCAGGGGGTGGGGAAGGGGGCAAAGTGAAAAAACAGACACATGTTTATGATGCAATTTAAGATTAAACTAAATTCCAAAATGGCATCATGTTGAGCCTGTGGTCATAAAATCCCACCTGCTTTTCATGCATTCGCAACAGTTATACAGCTATTCCCACCCTCTTATTTATCATTTCATCTCCGACTTCAAGTCTTTGTGTTTCAGAGACAGAATTTACTTCCTGTCCTGAAACAAACTCTTCAGAAAGGAATTTTAGATAAAACATCTCTCCAGGCTGCTCCTGGAAGAATCATTGTAAACACACATGTCCTTAGCTTCAAGGGTTTCCGTCTTTTTTTCTTTCTGACTGGGGCTCTCAACGGCCATTTCAACAAGATCATTTAGCCCCCTCCCCCGAGTACTCAGATCCCGCTTTTGACACGGAAGTTCACTAGGAAGAAAGTGATGGTGGTGATCCCAGGAAAGTCCTGACGGTCGTATGTTAGGAAACCAACAGGGGAACAAGTGCTGATTAGTACGATTATTACTATTTGTGATTGCTGTGATTATGTTCCCCCTTTTGAGGCAGACACTTTTATCTGCCCTATTTTGTCTTGTTTAAACACATTGCTCTGTGATAAAGAGGAATTGTCTCACCCCATTCCCTGACAGATCCACTTAAACTACTATTGAAAGAAACTAGGAGACTAATTGATGTTTTAAGTTGAGCGTCTATTGCAGTTCTCAGCCGTTACAACTGACGTTGTTTGTTGGGGGGTAAGGAAGGATAATTGTGATTCTATGTTGCTGTGGAGATTATCCATGTGATTTTTTTTTTTTTTTTTTACATCCCCCCACTGAGCAGTTAAGCGACAGGTCGGGGCATGCTGGGAAACTTGAACCTCCGCTCTTTTGATCTGCTAATGGGGACAAACGGGACCACGGCTGGACGGCCAACACGGAGACAGACGTCCACGACCGCCCCTGCTCCTGCTCTAACCCAGTAAGATAAACTCTGGTCTTTCCCTGTCGATCTTTTCATGACCGCCACAGTTACCATTGATGATTTTCCTGGTTGAGACGCACAGCGACTTACTCCTACCTTGGTTCACAGACCAGGTGAACTTGGAGGTGTCCGGGTCACAGAGGAGACAGGGGCTGCTGGGGTTGGGGTCGCCCTCCGCGAAGCACATGCCGTCGATGTTGCACGTCTGCTCCTGGCCGACAGAAACCGAGGAAACACAGAGAGGTTTGTTTGTGTTCTCACATCTATAATGTTGTCCTCCAGCGTTGACATTGCAGGAGTTAGAGCATTGTAAAACATGTCTTTCCGAGCTGAGTTAAAGGAAATGGGCACTGAACGCACATCATCTGTTGCATATCTACCTAAGTTAATTCAGTTTGGTTGAGCTTTGGCAAACATGCAAATTTCGAGGTGTTTTCAGCTGTTTGCACATGTGTGGAACTGTGTGTGTGAGTGCTTTCTCTCTAAATTGTTTAGAAGATTAGGTTTTTCTATCTGCGCACTGTGCAAAGTATTTCCGGTATCAACAGGACCCCCGTGTATTTTTTTTTTTTAATGAAAGTAAAGTTTTTGGTCAGCTGCCGCGTGTTGGGAGGATGGGAAATCACTCTGGCTCTGGTTTAGTCATTCCGTCGGCCAAATTCATTCAGGGCATGAATAAAACGTCCCCTAAATCTGTTTCTGGGATTTAAATAAACAAACACTAGCGAGTCCAGTTTTCTTAACTAGTGACCTGTTGTTCACATGAATGATGACTTATACTACTTGTTAAAAAAGCAAGAGGTTTGGGTATTGAAAGGCCACAAGGTGTCTGAGTGACTTACCAACAGTTTGTTGTGTCTTGTAACCATGAGGAGGATTTTTTTACCCCCTGCTTCAACCAAATATCTTTAGTTGCCTGTATTTGTAAAAAGATGCTGCAAGTGTTTCTTCAACCTGCCTATAAAGTCTTTTGAAATTCACTGACAAATTAACTTAATTAAGATTCAGAACATGTGATATTGTTTTATGGATTAAATTTATTTTTTGAGGTTATTTATATCTTTTTTTTTTTTTGAGCACTTAAATTTCCATGATTTTTATGGATCACTTTTATCGTGCAAAACCTGGAAAATAAAACTTTCTCTACCTATGACCCTTAACCTTGATAATGATGATGACAGGGCCAAAATTTTCCATGCAGTTCTCAAGCCTTTTCTGTTTTTACTGCAGGATAATCGTAAACCTAGTTCTAGAACTTTTTTGTATGGTTATCAAATGGTTTGTTTAATGAAAGAAGCAACGTTGTTTCTTGGAACTGGCCTAGAAAAAAAACAACAGTGGTGAAATACTCAGTTTTCAGTTCAATATGGAGGATACGAAAAACTTAGATGGAAAATAAAAAAGCCCTTTGACTTTTGTATGTGAGTTACCTTTAACTTACAGAGTCCTGAGTGCGACGCCTCGCAGACCTGGCAAACGCCATCGTAGATTGTCAGCACCTTGGCTTGGCTATACTGGGAGCCATCATTGGTCACCTGACCAGGAAAAGGAGGAGTTACTGTTAAAAGGCTTCGGACAGAACAAAAACTGACAAATGACACTTTTAATTGCGGGTTAAAATGAGGAGCAGCCTTACCTTAATCTCCCAGCGTGCATAGGGTTTGTCGTCCATCATGAAGTCCTCTGCGTTGATGGCGGTGTTGCTCAGAGATGGGACGGCACAGTCTAAAGCTCTGGAGCTGAGGAAGGTGGCTTTGGTTCTTTGTTTTTCCCCTGGAACCCAAACCCCATTCATGTGCTGTGGAGGTGATTTAGAGGAAAAATATATTTTAAAAAACCCCACACATATACTTTAATCTTGAACGCTCTCAGCCTGGCACTTGACCTCGCCGTCCCTCACCTTCAGTCTGGTGGCATGACAGCTGAGGTCCGCCGAGTCGATGAAGCCGAGGCCAAAGACTCGAACACTGCGGCAGTCAAAGGCCCGGATGTCGCAAAGTCCGCCGTTCTCCAGATCTGTTAACTCTACCGGCTGACCTGTTCGTGGAGACGTTATTGTTTGCTTCCGTCACTCAACAGAGAGAATATTAGTTATTGTAGCGGCTAATCGGAATTGAGATGAAGCTCACCACAAAAATGCTTATATACTCACTGATGGCCAGGCTACAGTCATAGAAGCTGTAGCTGGGGTAGCACTGGCAGCCCCATTCTGTACACTCCCCATTTCCATTGCAGAAGTTGGGGCAGCGCAGTGCAGTCACCACCTCCCCGGACGCCCCTGGGGGACCTGCCCCCTCCAGAGCTCTCTGGGTCCGGTTTTCCAGCAACCGTCTCTCGCACTCGTTCTCCAGGTATGGCAGCAGCGCCTCCTCCCAGCCCAAGTCGTCTTTGAGCTGCAGGTCCAGGATGCAGAGATCCACAGCCTCGTCCAGGCGGCGTCCCAACAGCCCCCGGCACACCGCACCAACGTTGGAGTCGGCCAAGGCCATCTGGCACACCTCCAGGGCTTTGGCCGAGGTCAGCCCGCTGGGTGTGGGCCACCGGGGTTGCGCCTCCGGCCGGGCCTCCGCCACGTGATCCTCGGGGAAAAAGTATGCGAAATTCTCCAGATCGGCCTGACTAAGGCTTTGAGCAGTAAAGACGGGTTGGAATTCAAACGACGCCTGTCTCCTCTGCCTGTCAACGGAAAGCAGATGATCCTCCCTGAATTCCCCATCTAGTTCAAGATCACCACCACTGTTCTGATCGTTCTCGTGGTGAATCCGAAGGCCCCTCCTCTCCAGGGAATAACCATTAAAGGCAGATGCATCCAGGATGCTCTCCTCTCTTTCTGGGCTCTTGATGTATTCCACCGTTGTGTCCATAAAGGGGAACACAGATGTGTAATCCACATTATCGTAGGCTACGCAGTCGGAGTGAGCGGAAGGATTGTACAGGGTCTGCATCCCTCTGCCAGCATGATGAGAAGTGCTGTATCCTTCCTGGCACTGACAGAAAGGCCTCCTGAACTCTTGTGTCGTCCCAGGAGGTGTCTTGTCAAATAAACTCTCTCCAGGAGCTATCCTAGCACACACACACACAAAGGAAAAACGAAACAAGAGACAAATTGCTTTGTGGAAACTTTAAAGAAGCTACAGTCTTGGCCAGATGAGGTCCCAATGAAGCGAAGTTAGAGTTTAAAGTAAAACAAACATGTTTGTTTTAATTTTCCTCGTTGGTGTCCCAGACTGACCTCCAGTCCTCTATGAAGCGAAGCAGGTCAGCAGGGCCATAGGAGTTGCTGTCGGAGCCGTGGAAATCATTGTTGCCATTGCGGTCGAAGGTGCCGCAGAGGCCCTGAGTGTTGCCATAGTCAACGCTGGGTGCCCGCACAGAGAGGCTCATCCCCCAGTCGCCAACATCGGCCCTAACAAAGGCCCCGGAGGGAAAGATCAACTACGAGAGGAGAGTCACAGCCAGCAGCTGATTAACATCATCTCCTCATGCAGCAAAAGTAGTTATCAAAACTTGCAACCGGCGAGAGCAGCACGTTCTTGATCTAATATATACGATGGATATGCTACGGTCCAAGCACAAAAGAATCTGCAGCGGGGTCAAAACGTTCGGATACCTACGGTGACCTTCTTCCCCTGGTGGGACTCCAGCACCCGGACGCGACTGCCCTCTGCGTCGCCGAGGTTCCTCAGGGTCAGCTGTGGCCGGGTCTCCCGCGGCTGGCCGTTGCACATGTCGAAGACGGCAACGTCGTTCCCCTCGCGCACAGCGACACCACAGTTGCAGGCGACGGCGTAGTGGCGGCTGCCACAGTCCCACTGGCGGGAGTGGACTTCGAACGCCCTGGCGAGGCTCCGGTAAAAGACAAAGGTGCCAGTCTGGTGGTTTTCATAACGCCTGCGCATAGGTTCCCAGTGGGACATTCAATTATACCAATATCCAAAGTTAATCTACTCTTTTAACTGGAACTTAACTAATCAAATATGAGGAGTAGAGCTATTTGCTATTTGTCCTAAGAACAACATTATAAATCGAACTACAACGTGACAACTGCTAATGACCAGTGGGGAGGGAATTTACCTGCCGTCCAGTGTAATGACATGTGGGTCAGTCAGAGAGTAGCAGATGGAAGTAGGAACGTCCTGGACCGTGACCTGCGGACAGAGGTCACAAGATCAAAGATTAAAGGGGGGGGTTCCAACCTCTGACCTGGGGCTGTGATCTTTTCACTAAACACAGATGGGAAAACTCCTCTGTGGACCCCTCAGAGACACAATGTCTGGAGGGCTGACATCATGTCTTACATAATGTTGTGGCTTGAGTGGATAGGACTAATCACCTCTTAGAGCGGCGCTCCTCAAACATCATGTCAAACCATGAAACCGGCGCACTTTAGGCCCCGAAGCCCGAACCTCCCCACCAATTTCACAAAGTACTGTTTGACTGTGTGTATATGTAAACAGTGTGACAGAGAAACATGTAATTAGAACAGCTTTTCTAATCTTCTCTAATTAAAGTAATACTTAGATTATTACATTGCTCTGCTTCTGTTCTTAATTTAGTTTTGGACCCTGGTACACTCTGAAGAGATTCAGGATTCCCCTCCAGGAATCCTGGAATCCCCAAGAGCCACTGGAACCTCCTCAACGACCCTTTGGGCATCCTCACAGAGCCCAGGAACCCATGTAAGGACCACGTTCTATGCATTTTTCACAACCCAGGACCCTTGTGTCAACAAACCATGGAGTTAGGTTAGTTTTGGAACACTTGTGAATATTCCTGGCTGCTCAGAGACAACTTTTATCCCCTAAAAGAGCCTGAGAAACACAGCAGATTCCCAAGGACCCCTGCATCATCTTCAGTGGCAATTTTCTCAAAAACTACACAAATCCATACAAAACTCCTCAATGGATACAGGGCATTTCAGTCAATGCATCATGCAACTTTGATGCCTCAAATTCCAATTTTCCCCGACTTCGAGGACCACTGGAAGAATGGCTTAAATTTTTTAGTGTCACTTCAACTCACTTTAAGAGACGTTGGGACGTAGTTCCTCCAGAGTCGTGGTGCGTTGGGTCCGGGCACGGCGGCGATCAGGCTCAGGCGGTTCCCGTCTCGTGTGAAATCGGTGACGGCGGTGACAAAAAATGTCGCTCGTCCACAGCTGCCATCGCCGCAGGCGTCGGGCTGGAGCTCCGCCTGGCAGGCGGACAGAGCCACATTTGAGGCCTCGTGTCCGAGACTGTCTGTGGACGTCAACAAGGCGGTTAAGTCAGTGCTAACGGATGGCACACAGCTGCCCGCAGAGCTGTAATAAAGTCTCCCTGAGCTGGCTTTGATCTGACGCTGTACAGGACAAGTCCGAGCACAGCGGCAGGAAAGAGGAAATTTTATGTCAACAACAGCTGAGAGGAAGTCCGAGGATGGCAGCCTGACCCTCTAATCATCTTTAATAACCGAACAAGCTCCGTGTTCAGGGCCTCTCTGTTTTTTACAGAAAGAATGAAGAAGCCGGACTAAAGAAATTAAAACAGAACAGGCAGCTGATTGGGAGTAGTTGTTTTTCTTTGATTTCATCCGCTTGGGCATTGAAGGCCATGGTGTAAACAAGAGGAATCTACGCAAAATAGCATGTTCATCACCCACTGGAGTCTTTTCTGATGGCACTAAAAATCGCTTGTGACGATTGTTTGCGTCTGTCAGGGTTAAAACGGAGCTAGGGTCTCAGTTACTGATTTCATTTCCTCTAATTTGTGTTTCGGTCACAAATTTGAAAAACGATTGTCAAATTAAGGGGATATTAAGGCTTAAAGGCCCGTATGTTTGGTCAGCTGTGGCAGTTGCTGCCGGCATTTCCCATTCTGCCCCATCTCATTGCCATGACTAGGATTTTCTCCCTCCGCAACTCAACAAGATGGTGAATCTGTGGTGTTCTCAAAAGACTTTGAGCTCCATTATGTCCATGCAGTTGAGTGAAGGTGACGACGGAGGGAACGTTTTCCGTTCTCCTGCAGGTCTGACCTGGGTCGCGGATGCTGAGAGCCAAAGGGATCCCACAGAGGTGGTCGTGGTCGGAGGCGTAGCAGGGGATGGGCACTGTGCTGTGGACGGTCACCTCGTGCTCCTCGCTGTTCTCTGCTATGCGGAGCAAGTCCGGAGAAAACTGGAGAGAGAGGAGGGGGAGTTTCAGTGACTCGGAGAAGTATGAAGGAATGTATGAAGGAATGATACGTCTTATCCTGGTGTAGACAGGAGCTAAAATATAACACCAGGATGTTTCTACCTTCAGTCCGGCATAGAAACTCTCGCTTTCCTTTGGAGTAGATCTGGTGGTGCTGGAGTTGGCTTGAACCGTAGACACGCTGCAGGAGAACTGCAAGGAAAGATATAGGTATAATAGTTATTATGTTGTAGAGTTATGACTTTACTTATCGGAAAACACAAACCTGTCAAACTGAGGTTAAATCTGGTTGTATATCTAAATTTGAACATGATTTTAAAGCTAAAGCTAACATTTAAGTACCACATCAATCGAAAAAAAAAGTAAATGGCATGATGCTTTAATTTCTGCTTCAGGATTATAGAGCGTGTTTTTTTTGTGTGCGTGTTCTGAAACTCTCTGGAGCCCCACATGATTTTGATTATATTTCTGTGGGGAACCAGCGTGTGATAGTTACAGTCATGAAAGAGGCCAACAATCAGCAGCCGATGCTGTATTTGTGATCCATCAAATCATTTCCCTGTGCAGCCCTCGGCGCTGCACTCCTCTGATCCTCGGCTCTGAGAGCACTGACATGTAACTCACTCTCAGCGTCAAAAAAAAAAAAGGAGATGACCTTCGACCCAGCTCAGCTGCAGTATCAACATGTGTTCAAGATGGGGGTGCAACATGTTCCAGTCACAACTAATACGAGCCCGGTGTCTAAATATGGCCACACAATGGTCGGCAGCTGTCCGTGGGCGAGCGCTGAGACCCACGTCACCCCGGTTTCAAAAAGCATCGGCGTTGGGAATCCAATAACTTAGTGCTTCCTGGAGACGAGTCATTTTCTGCGGCAGATGGGAGGCGTCAGCAGCCTGTTGATATGCGCCAGGTGAGCTTTGGGCGGAAGAACGGATCCTTCAGTGTGCTGCTGCCTTTTTCAATCCAAATTCAAATTTATTTGTTTTTTTGTAATTTCTTCAGTTTTCTCCCCTGGTTTCCTGCTGCTTTGAGTTTTATGGCATAAAATCTGTCTGACAACCACAGACAATTCTTTTGCTTATTGGTCAGCAGCACAGGATTATCATATATTAAGTTTTCACCAGTGTCGGCGTATTTTCTGCCAAGAGTTTCCGGTCTAAACTGGTCCAAGCTGCACCTGAATTTTGATTAGACAGCGATCTCGAAGTGTGGTTTCTCCTCTGAGACAACCAACACAACAAACATCAAGTCCTGACAAAAGTTGAACCAGTCAAACGCGGCAGCACCGGTGCCAAAGTGTCCTTGAGCAAGAGCAGAAGATTTTTACTGTTTGCACCAAGTTGTTGAGAATAAACGTGTAAAACATTACAAGAAACGGCCTCCTTGTACATGTGTGCATTCATCCATGTAAAAAAAAAAAAAACAAAAAACAAAACTTCCCAAGAATTTAACTGTGAATATTTGGATGGAGAGGTTCAAATGGGAAGCATGTGGTGCCAGGACTTTTCAACCTGCAACTGATTTAACTTCCCCTCCCTTCTCCCGCCTTCTCCTAACGGGACATGACAAAACGCTCCCCCCCTGCCTTCGTTTTGCAGGGCTGAACCCAGGCGAGAAGAGGTCAGCATGATCCATGGCTTTCGTAGCCTGCTAGAGAGGTCACCCCCCCCCCCAAAAAAAAAAACAAAAAACAAACTTTCGGCATGGTCTGGCAGGAATTACCGTCTCTCCGAGCCTGAAGTGAACGCCATCCATCTCCACGAGAGAGAAGAGCTTCAGCGTGGACTCCTGCCTGATCTCCGCCTTCATGCTGTTGCCGATGTGTCTGGCCCACACCACCTGGAAGCCCAGAGGCTGCCTCCACGGAGGTGGGACGAAGGAGCACCTCAAGTGGACGCTGTGGCCGATCAGCTCCGGAGTGATCATGGGCCGGGAGTGCAGGGACGGGACGGTGGCTGAGAGTGGAGAGTTGGGCAAACCTCAGTCCGTCATAGTGCGAAAAATGCAGTTTGTTTGTGATAAACAAGCCATGTCTTCAGGATAAACATCGCCAAATGTTAAGAGTCTCACCTTTGCAACGGCCGTTGACTTCCACCTCACCTGGTGGGCAGAGTCTGTGCCCCAAGTCGGGAGCACCTGAAACACGAGCCACAGTTAATAATCATAATATTCAAAGTCTTTAAGTTATTTTACTGCAGTTTTGCTTCTTCCGCAGCTGTACGGCATGTGCAGTTTTGCCACCCCCAGTCGGGCATGTTCACCTTTGGCGCAGTATCCCATGCACCCCTGCGTGGGCTGCAAGTAGTAGACCAGGAACTCGCCACAGTTCCGCACCGCCACGGGGATGCGGAAGAGGCAGCAGTCCTTGGTGCTACCGTGGAAGAACTGCCAGGTGGCACAGGCGGAGAGCTGGCGGACCTCGCCGGGCCGCGGCAGGGAGGTGTCCTTCAGGGACAGCCACACCGGGGCCTGAGTACCACAGCGGTTCATCTAGGAGAGGGGGGGGGGGACTGTCATTACCTGCAGAGAGGTGGTTATTATACCCTCCAGCTGGGCTGAAGGTGTTTATTATACCAACCTGCCGGGTGCTGCGTGTTTGCACAGGCAGAGGATGTTTGATGCCATTTTTTTGGCAGAGATGTGGGTTTTTCAAGTTGAGGAGTCAGAGACACAGGACAGAAAGCGGAACCAACACCTGGAACAACGCAGACGCAACCACTGTTCGGTTTCTCTGGTGTCCTACCTCAACGCAGGTGGTCGGCATCTCCGCCGGCTTGTTATTGATCCAGAATCTGTACCAGCCTGCGGTCAGCGAGTGGTCGCAGATCAGGTCCTGGATCGCTGTGTTCTGGATCTCCGTGGAGTCAAAGTCGACGCTCCGGTAGGAATTACGCAGAGTCTGATGGCCTCCCGGGTGACACTCCGGCGCTGAGAACAACAAAGAAACAAAAACAAACAAACAAACAAACAAGACAACAGGGACAACGTCAAGCTGCAACTTCAAACTGAACTCAGCAGGTCGTGGAAAAGCAATGGAACCAGGACAATGTGGGACAAAGGCCGCACTCAGAAGAAAAACATAGTTTTTCATTCTGTTCAAATGTCTAAATTAACCCATATTTTACTTGCTCTTTATTTGTCTGCAGATTTTTCGTACACAAACACCAAGCAGATGTTCTGTTTTGGGTTTCACAAAAAAATAATGAAAAACATGTGCAAATTACCTTAAAAAAAAAAAAACGGCAGACTGACTAACACTCAGCATTGATCTTATCCTGCTTTGAAAAGAAGTGGGGGGAATTTTTTTTTATCTTTTTGGATCCTCCGCTGAATAATGAATATTTCCGACTAAATTCTCTTCCTCTCACATTGACGGATCTGGATTTTTAAAAAAAAAAAGAAGAAAAAAAAAAGGACAGTTTAGTCAGGAGGAAATGAAAACTTAAGAATCTCAGGCCACGATCAGATCGTGTCCTCATCTTTGACAGACGGGTCCGAGGGGGACGCCACCGCAGAGAGAGACGGAACAGGGATGCAGACCAGAGCCTGACTGAGAAATGCTCTCTCTCAGTAAAGTGTAGGGTAAAAGGCCTCATTTAAACCTGAGCGGGCCAGTTTATTCTTGGCCTTGGGAAATAATAATTCAGCGGATGAATTTTAACTCAAGTTCCATCTCGTTAGCAGTGTCCAGGGCTTTCTACCGTCTCACGGTCTTCCTTTGGTTTACGTGGCGTCAACTCCTCTCATCATTTGTTTTAAGTGCCTAACTTTGACCACATGATAACATGAGGTGATATCACGACCTGTATCCTGCAAATGAAGAGTATGGTCTCGGGCTGAAAGTTCTTGAAAAAGCCACTAAGTGGACTAAGACCAAATCCTTAAATGCATGTTAAGAGTTTAAAATGTTCAATCCTGTGAATTTTAAAACAAGGTTTTAAACTTTTTTTTTTTTTGCACTCAAAATAAAAGTGAACTGTTAAATCTTAATGCTATTTCTGTTCGGTGCAACTCAGCCGAAAAAAGACTCAAAGATTCACTTTAAAGACTAAAGGGTTTAATAAGACATATTTTAATGATGGCAGTACCCTCAGTGTAGCAACGGAGCAGGTTTCATATGAAGAAAAATCTGATTTCATCCTTTTTCTGCGACTATGAAACAACTGATTCCTAGTTTTTGTGAAGTCTTTTCCATTTCCTGTGCATTTGCTGAACGATCACTGTGTGTGCACTTTAGCAGAACATCTTGTTTGTTTGGAATAAATAGAAGAAGAACTGGGTAGTTTGCACGAGGAGTGATAGACGCTGCCACTGAAGAGACAAAGAAAAGACTGAAACCGACAGAACAACACAGGAGGAGACTGAGAAGCCCCTGGATCTTCTGGAGTGTGTTTTAAGCCCGTAACCCTCCAACAATTAATGATTTTGTTGCTGAAGAACTAAAACCTCAATATCAACATGAGAAATGCTGGAAAGAGGTGACAATATCCTGTGCGATTGCTCTTTGAAGTGTCTGCCGGTGTTAAGGTGGCGAGCTGGAAAGATCCCCTGCCCCCGGAGGTTATCTAAATTGCTAAGAATAACAGACATTCCTCTGAGCCCCTCGCCTCCCTAAACTCGCCCCGGGGAAGGACGCTTAAACCCAACGGTGCATGAGAGGCCTCTGAGCACCACCGCCGCCTGGAGGCCGAGGCAAACGGGGGGAATCACCTGAGCAGAACACGCGTTTGTTTTTCCACGCTAACACACTCGCGAAAGATCTGAGTCTGCGAAGTGAAACGGTCGTCTACCAGACGCCCCCCCCCCTTTTTTTCTTAGGAAACCTAAACAAAAAAGAACAAATTGTTCTTTCGCTTCCAGAGGAGACAACTCGTCCCCTTTTGTGGTGGCTGTGTAAAGTCCTGGAAAACAAACATTGGGGTATTTAGGACGTCTTGACACCATCCAAGCCCTGAATGGAGTGGGGCGAAGATACTGCCGGCGATCCCGAGCCCAAACAGGGTCTCACAGGCTGGTCTTCACGTTAACAGCCCCTTGAAAGCAAACGCTGTTGTTTACGCGGCCGCCTGTCTGCGCGTACACCTCGTCTGGAAGCTCCGCCGACCAGGTTCGAGGTCACGGGTTGTCCAAACAGGCAGGGCTTTTTTCGGGGGGGGGGCAATAGGGTGAGACTCGTGCTGCCGGCTAAACTGTTCCGATTGGCAGCTTAATGAGTTTACAGAGCCGCAGGGGGAGGGGGGTGGTGAGCTAATGAACCGGCCCCTAGGTGGGGGTGGGGGGGGTGGGGTCCCCACTGGGAGGGAGGCCCTCGGCAGCCCAGATGTGCAGGGACTCTGCGGGGAGCTCTCCAGTTTCTCGGGAAAGAAGATTAATTTGGGGGAGTGCGGCGTTAACACAACTGGGGTTACAGGTCGTCCTCCCAGAGGGCTCGTCACTCACCAGCGGGCCCTGACTTCAGGGTCAGACCGGCAGAAAGGGTCTGGGGCCTGGGCGGGATCTTAAAGTGCCTTAAAAGATTTAAGGCTCATCACCAGTAATTATGATTGTGACTCTTTGCTTTTTTAGAGTAGGGCTTGAATATGATGGGTCTTCAAAGACAAATAGCAATAGAAAAGGCCTTGGGCTGCAGCTCCTGATGGCTTAGTAACTTTCCTTTGTGTTTCAAAACCACAAGATACATTTGTCTCCTGGCCAACAGCACTGAGATCCAGAATTCTCTTTTCAATTTTTGATCCACATTTGGATTTAAATGCCAGAATCCGCCTTTAAATTCACCTGTTAAGCAGCTTCAAAGTCAGAAAAATCACTTTCTTCAATTTGTCAAGAAAACTGCAGCTGCTATCAAATATGTGATGCCATTTAATTACAACAGCGCCATTACATGGAGTATAAAATTAAAACTGTCCTGTGAATTGCTTTAACCACCTTCCCCCTGTGACATGTGGCACTATTTTACAGACGGTCCCACTGAAAGGTCGGCAGGGTTAAAGGCCTTTTAATACCCGGGGAAGAATTTAAAAGACTTGCCACTGTTTAAACGTCTCTCTCGGTAACTTAAAACAGCTGTTGTTGTTTTTTGTTTTTTTTTTTTGGTCAACTAGACAAAATGTGCCCCCCTCCCAGAGTCACAGGAGTCGTGATAGAAGTTTTGTTTTTCCCTGGAGGTCCCACGGTCGTTGTCTTCTTGTCGCGAAGCTCGGTGAGCACCCACGGCATTTGGTTCCTAGACGGGCCTGCCTTAAAGTTTACGACTGTCTGCTTTGATCTGCTCCTGGACGCCCCGGAGACAAAGACAGGAGTGGGACAGGGTGGCGTGTTGGACTGACAGAGGTGACCACTGCAGTCAAATAAGACCAGGGCTTTAGGCTCCAGTCTCGATATATGCTCACATCTGTATATATGTTTCTTTGAGGATTTTCTGATGATTGAGGTGACATAAAATCAACAAACACCAGAGGAGTGAGATCAGAGCTTGGATGTTTTGAGCTGCAGCCTCACTCCTGTAAAACAGCAGCTCACACCAGAATTCCACCTGAGGTTTTGTTGGCTAAAGTCATGAAATCGGGTGTTTTTTGTTTGTTTGTTTTTTGGTGCATCTTTTACACTCCTCTTCTAGAGTTTGTGACCACAGGTGTCTGCAGCGGCAGAGAGAGCAGAGCAGCCCTGAGAGGTGATGCAGCCCAGTGCATCATTGTCCTGTAATGACTCAAAAAGACGTTTTTTTTCTAATCTATTTCAAGTTCCAGCTGCCCCCCCTTTTTTTGATGGGAAAACTAATTTCTGAGTCTGCTGTTTCCTTGTATTTATCATCCTGATGCTTTTACAGCAGTCTTCCCTTTTTACTCAAGTAGTGTCTAATTGGAGTTAAATTGAGGGGTTGACTGAGACTCCAGGACATGAGTGATATAAAATCCAGATTTTTTTTCCTGATAATGGAAACAAAACCTAGTGACCAGATGTTTTTATCTTTAGGACAAGAGCAGATTTGAACCTGACAATTACGCACCACTGCTTTTCATTTATCTTTAGATACCTTTGTTATTTGTCTCTGGCTTCGGTTACTCAGTGTTGCCGCCTCTTTGCTATGGGACTAGCGTTGCTCCTGCGCGGGTCCATCTAACCCCTGGACCCGCTGAGTGATGGAAATGCGGCGGCGCAGGCCAGCTCCCGCAGCTCTGCTCAATCTGCTGCTTTTAACAGACGAGATGTTCTCGTTTCTGTATTTTTTTTGCGCGGAAAAACAGGATTAGAAACTTTGCGCGTGGGGCTCTTGGCTGGATCAGACATCTGCTTCTATTTTAAAAACCCCTGTTTGTGCAAAACTCAATGACCTGTGCGCCTAAACAAGCCAGAAGTTGAGCCATAGCGGTGTTTTACATCCACCTACCGTGTTGCGCGAACGCCCCCAATTGCACCAACCACAGCAGCGCGATGCGTAAATATCCAGGGGACGAGAGGCGCAGCGAGCCGTGTGCGCAACAGTCCATGGCTGCGGCTCCTGGGGTAAAGTGACGCAAACGGGCTAGCCTCGGTCGTCTGGTCCCATTGATAGTCTAGAGAAACACACACAAAAAACTGGCGCAAACTGCGCTTATCCCTTCACTCCA
This sequence comes from Istiophorus platypterus, assembly GCA_016859345.1. NCBI lineage: Eukaryota > Metazoa > Chordata > Actinopteri > Istiophoriformes > Istiophoridae > Istiophorus > Istiophorus platypterus. Next base: position 12,751,040 of record CM029131.1, on the reverse strand, counting down.
GCGAAAAGGCTTCGGTTTGCGCCCCGCTCGCTCGCAGGCTGCGGCTTTTCCTGCGTCCGGCGCGCAAGAGATGACAAAGAGGGAAGACGGGGGGAGGGAGGGAGAGAGGAGGGCGCAAACCCTCCGAGGAGTCTGTTCCTGGAGGTGGGTCCTTGTGGGATCCCCGACACAAATCTAATCGAGAGCCGAGACCCTCTCAGCTCTGATCCCTTGGAGGTGGAGACGGGTCCGGCGCGTTGCGCCCCAAAACCGAATAGGAGCAGAATCAAAGTGTAGCCTCAGACATCTCATGTGGCCACGACAACCCCATCATCATCATCATCATCATCATCACTGTCCTCCTCATCCTCCTCCTCATGTCCAGCCAGAGTGACTCAGCTGACGGACAGTTTTGACCGGATTCCTTCGGCCCCGAGAGCTGAAGTAAACGCGAATCGGCGTTTTGATCAAATCACGACTTAAACCGGCAGCCAGGACACATGTGCAGGAGACTATACATGGCTCTGTGTTGTATATACATGTCGACTGCTGCAGCTGCATGTACTCGGTGCTCTGACACACACACACACACAGGAACAGCCTGTCAGCAGCTGTGGAGGAAGTCAGCGTCCAGTCATGCTTCATTTCAGAGACCAGAGAATAAAATGATGCACATGTGCATGAAAGGCCTTATTTTAAAATATCAAACAGTCAAACAAAAATGATGCAGGTTTTGTTTTTGTTTTTTTAGTTTAATTTTGAAGATGAATTTAAGAGTATTTTATCATCCAGATCTTTTTTTTAAAGCTAAAGATGCACAAAAAGCAGACAGTGGATAGACTCTCAGCAGGAGCTGCTATCTGCCACTTAAACGCAAAATAAACCCAAGAATCTGGTTCTCTACATTTCATTTAAACCTCTGTAATTTCCTTCAGCAGTAAATGACAAGTTGGTTTCTGTTGCCAAAAAGACAGGAAAGTGCCCTCAACCACCAGCCTGGTCTGTTCCCCCGGCTCATTATCTCCCCACGTGACCGAAAACAGTTTGTGACTGAGATGATTTCACTGCAGGGAGGAGAGAGGGGGGCTTCAGAGCTGAATCAGAGAGGGTCAGCCCCCGGAGAGTAAATATCAGGTGCTGAAGACATACCTTTCCACTAAATAAAAGACCTGAGCGCATCAGCAGGTGTTCTGCTCTCGCCTGTTTCATTCGGGGCCTCGCCTCACCACCGTGAGAACGTCTCTGGCCCTCACAACGCTCATTTGATGACCCGGCCGGGCCCCAGCATCTTAAAGCTGGTGTTTCAGCCGCTGCGCGCTTTAGTTCAGAGGACAACAGCAGCAGAGGAGGATGGGGAACATGGAGAAAGGGGGAGAGGGATGGGGAAGAAAATGCAACAGGGTTAACCTGAAAAGCCGGAACAATGTTTACCCACATTTTACTACTTCAGATCTTTCGAATGACTGAAAAAACAACAAGCTTCCTCTGTTTGACACTTAAACTAAAAAATAAAAGCCTGACTAAACTTTAACCTCACAGTTATGGCCTGTCAGTCATTTCCATCCTTTTATGTGACTGTATAATCTGAAATTTTTTTATTTAAGCTGCGATTCTTTTCTGTTTTAGTCCATTTGGCTTTAACACAAAAATCTTACTTCTTACTTACTTAGTGAAAATGTCACTCCATCTAAGAATAATCCCTTTGAAATACATAAGCACTGGGAGTAACTGTGCATTTGTCCCCACTTTTTTTTTTTTTTTTTAACCTCCTGTATCCAATCAAGCTGCCTTACTCTCCGAAACTCAAAGCTGACTGCCTCACACCTGAGGTTGACCCCCTTGGTGACCTGTTGCAACAGAAAATGCATCACAGAGAGGAAGTAATGACCCACATTACCAGAGTCTCACAAAGCTCCCCCTTCAGCTTCTTGGTTTTTCTTTAATCCAAAATGAGACATACATCAGTGACATCGTTCTGGATGGGGATGTTTTTAGGCAAGTTATGATTGACTGGGCCAATTTGGGCCGTTTGGGTCGAATCCAGCCGTAAAGTGAGACTGTTTTTGTCAGCACTGCTGTGTCTGGGAGGAGTCTGGGAGGCCTCGTAGGCGTGTAGGCTGTGCAGGCTGTGCCTTTGGAGTAAAGCTGCACAACTGTCCTGGCTGCATTTAACTTCTGAAGCTTTTTAAACTTTTTTTTTTTTTTTTTTAAAGAAGCGAGGGAATGAAAAAGATGGTTTGCAAATGAGGAAAAAAAAGGCATTTTAAGCAAACCCAGAGGCTCATATTTCTTGAGTGTGTCTGTGCTGCCTAAATTAAACAGGAGGTGACAAGCGTTATGATAAAATTCAAGGGGGAAAACCTGCTTTTGCTCATTGTGAAGATGAGGATGTTCTCCAAACTATCTCGGTTAACCTGCACCGATCCCTCCCATATATGTCCTATTATACTGCAGATATACGATAAACATCCTGACAGTTCCAGGGGAGCTGGAAGTCAGTGTTACTATGGGTAACAAATTTCCATTGACTGTATATAAACTAAGGGGACACTTGTGTGTGTGTATATATATATATATATATATATATATATATATATATATACAGTCTATTGCAAACCAGTACAACTGTAGCTTCTACTCTTATAATACCCAAAATGTTCAGTTTTTAATGACACTAACAAAGATGTTGAGTCAATTATATGTTTTAACACTGAGGCCACAGTAATTGATGGTCTTGTACTGGACGACATTATACTGAGAGGTGTTTCTAATATTCTGCCCCCCTCGTGTTTGTAAATGGGGAGGGCAAAAAAATCAAACACTCCTCAGTGTAATGTTGACCAGTATGATGTCACTTTAACTATGACAGGAACCAAAAGGCCTCAAGGCTAAAAACCTGAGTCAGGCCTCGCAACCTTTTCCTTCCAGTACATTCTCCTCTCATCTCCCCCCAGCTGTCCCCTAAACGCAGGCTTCAATTCGCCCTGCAGCTCTCAGCCTTTTCACACGTGTCAGGTGCGTGAGGTTCTGTGTCGCAACCCCGTTCAGTGCCAGAGAACCTCCCGAGAACCTCTCGAGAACCTCCCTGGTCTGAGACCTCAGGTTCGGTGGCTCGGGGCTCAGGCACCTTTTACAGGAGAGTGAAAACGTTATCTGCTGCCCTTTTTGATGTTTGTCCCGTGAGAAACAACAAGGGTGGGGGCTGGTGGGGGGGGGGGGTTGTGAGGGCTAGAGTCCTGCCTCCTGAGCGCTTCCAGATGTCAGACATCCTCTTATTCACTGTGAGAAAAGCAGGGGAAGAACATACAAGGGGCATGTCAGCCGCTCCGATGCCCCCAAACATCTTGCGACCACATTGTTTCTGCACTCTTAAAAAACGACAAGTTGTTTTTAACGCATCTTTTCAAAACACCGACCTGCGCATCCCCCATGCATGTCATGGTTTTTTTTTTACCAGCATGTGCAGCTGAGAAATGTTTTTCCTACTGTGGTGCGGGTTGGAAAATGGCTCTAGTATGTTCCTTCCTTGTGTGTTTTAAAGCGACTGGTCATTTTTAAGAGTGCAGGGGAAATTAAAACCATATTTACTGGTTACTTTGTTTACTTCAGTCCCTCTTAGAGAAGTTAAAACAAGCTAATTAACAATTATTGTTTCCATCTTTTGTGGAAAACACAAAGAAGCTTGTGTCTGAATTGCTACATGTTTGTTTTGGGAGGCTTTCGTCCCTTTTTGTTCTTATTAAACAGGATCCTCAAGGAATCTTCTTACCGCTTGATGTTTTCAAATTAAAGGCTGTGTTCACATTTTTAAAGTCCACCTTAAAACAATAGTCAGGTGCCATTAGCAACATTGAAACAGGTATTTTCCTGCTGTTTCAAGTGCAGGTGAGTGGGCGGAGGGCACAACCTGTAATTAGTTTAACGCTGCAACAGTCCGAGCCAGAAAAATTGTGAATATCTTCAAAAGTTATTGTCTTTTTCGTACAGAATCCCCTCTTTTCTTAATGAAAAGTATTTGAGCTGCAGTGAAAGGACAAAAACAACCCTGATCCTCCTCTCCTTCTTCTAGCAGCAGTAATCCAATTTCCACCAGCAAAGCCCAGAACAAGAGCTGTGAGGTTTGTCACCGATCAACAACCAGTATGTACAGGAGGATGGAGAAGTAGCAGAACCTGTTTCAGTGTAATTATGGGCAACTGGACACTGTATCTAGACAGACTTAAAAATCTTTTTTTTTTTTTAAATATCAAAAACAATAATCTAAGACAATTCTTAAGCATTTTTTTAAGTGTAAATTGTATTATTGGGTGTCTTTACATAACCTTGGGATCTTAGATGGGAAATTGTGTCCGTATGTATATCTATGTGTGTGTGTGTGTGTGTGTGTGTGTGTGTGTGTGTGTGTGTGTGTGTGTGTGTGTGTGTGTGTGTGTGTTCGCGCGTTCATCATTAAGGTAACTTGACGGGGACACACACACACACACACACGTGAGTTCACCGCCGCGACATTACCTGAGTTAATCCTCTTCCTCCGACCAGCACGTGTCCGTTTGACTCGTCTCCTTAAGGAAGGAGTCGGTTCCCCACCTGGACCGACAGCGGCCTTTAAACACTACACATCCCACAATTCCACAGCAGCAGATGTTGCGTCGTCTTCGCTGGTTTTGAGGCTTCGGCACCACATCTGCAGGGGCAGAGCGCCCTCTTGTGGCTGCAGAGACAAGCTGCATTTAATAGATGTTGCAGCCATGTGAAGTTTGGATTTTTGTTGCTGCCTCATAGTTGAGGTTTAACTTTTGTTTTATTTCACCACAGGACTCAAACGTGGACCAGCAGGGACGAGACGGACGCACGGACTCGGAGAAGGTGAATGTTAATAGTCTCCAGTTTCCGGAGCAAGTCACAGGTTACGTTTGAAGCTGCTGCAGATCGGAGCCGTAGCTCACAGGTGGGAGATAAAACACGCCCATTACCATAAGTATCTCTTTAGCTTTAATGGAGACAATCATAAGTAGAAGTAGAATTAGTTCAGCTGATCCATGAAAAACAATGAAGCCTAATCATTGTACCTTGTTTATTATCATTAAGTCCCAGCAGCTGTTCCATAGGGCGCCCTGACAACCAACACCCCTCTGACACCTGACTTGGTACAGTCCCAACGCTATAAACACCATTGAGTTCTCCCACTTCCTGTTTGACAGTTTTACCCGAAATTAGAAAGTATCAGAGCACATGCGACAAACACTTGGGTATCTTCCCTCTGTTAATGAATGAGAATGGATTTAAATGTTTTTATTAATAAGACCGAATGTGTTTATGTAGTTCTTTCATCAACTTGTAAGTTATGTTTGGTTGAAAATGTAAAGCAAGCAGATTGTTCAAATGTTAGCTTCAAATGTTAGCTGTGTTAGCAGGTTTCTGCCAAACAACTCGTTCAGCTAAACTAACACACCACGGCTTGATGACTGATGATTTCTGCAAATTTTGCCTTTGATAAGCAGTGTAGAGTAAAAATTAGGAAATCGGGCCCTTTGTTTTGACCAGAGTAGGCTTCATGTTAACTGATCTAAAATTTGATCAAAAAGTTGGCTAATATTATGAGGCAAAAATAAATAAATCTGAAAGTGTCAGTCAACAAGCCCTCATATGTTAGTTTAAGCTGAAGAACAGAACATTTCAACAATTTGCATTCGTTACCAAACATAATTTACAAGTTGATGAATCAATCTTCAGCCCCAGACAAACGTTATTGTCAAAACCTAAGTTCAACAGAGCACATACACTGCCCCCCCCCAAAAAAAAAACCCGATAATCTGCCAATTAACAACATTGGAGAGATTACACACACAAAAAAGTAATACTGGCGGCAATCGTTCGTTCATTCTCTCACTTAGTCCTCTAGTCTAGTTAGTTTACCCCAGCCAGCGGGGAGCCACTGCCCCGCCTCTTCCGTTCAGTAGCAGCTGATCTCCGGTACGAAGGACGCTGAGGGTGGACAAGCTGTTCGGAGGCGTCGGTAAACTGAGGAAAAAGGAGCGAAGGTCACGTCTAAAACTGGGGATTTTTACGGAGCCCGAGAGCCAATAACCAGCCAAAGAACCAAGAACAGAATGGTTCCAGTATATGGGCGTGTTTACCTTCGGTTTACCTTCGCACCGGTTGGGCCTTTCTAATCCCATCGACCCCTCCCCCTCTCGGACCGGAATAGTTTGTATGTTTATCTATTTTTGACTTGTTTGAATCTTCCACAGAATAACAGTGAAATGTTTTTTTCACAGCATCTTTCTAGAGAGTGAAAAATGAGCTGTAACGGGCTCAATCTGCCACAACTGGCTTCATAATGACTCACTGATAGCTGGTGACCCAGTGAGTGAGCCCCCGGTGTCTTTAGCGTATTTGCTGCATCAAAAAGGAATCTAGACAGAAATATCAAAAATCTACATATAAAACAAGAAGGATTTAACATGTTTCCATGTAACATGCACTTTGGGATTTCCATCCGAGGACACTGTCCTCCGGCTCCACATCTACAGCCAGAATGACCTGTGGTGGTGGTTCTTCATGGAGTTCCACCTGTGCTGATCGGTGCCGCTGCAGCCTCGACAGGTAAACCCGACTGAGTGTCTGCTTCCGACAAATAAGACCGCTCAGCTTTGTGTAGACCAGTACCTGTGATAGAAGGATTCAGCCATATAAATATAAACAGTTCAGTCATTAAGTCAAATTTAAGAAACTGAATACCTCAAATATATAATTTAGTAAATCCATTTTTTAATCTATTCACCTTGAGTATTTTTTATTTTATTATAGTCAGGGTACAAAGAAAAGGGTTTGAGAAAACTGATGTGAGGAAATTACTTGTGGATGAAAGCTAAGGCTACAGCATTGTGTTAAAACTTGCCCTGTGAAATACTAATTGTTGTACTCTCATTTTGACTTTTGAACTGGAATACAAATTGCTTTTCCCAAGGCCTCAGCTGCATTTAGTGGTTCCCTTCATCATGTTTTCATGGATTGTGGGAACATCCCTCATGACAGCAGCATCATTGCATCCTGGATCCTTGGCTCACACCTGCCTCACACTATAATGCTCCCCACACCGGCCTGCATCCTCTTCATCTGCCTTTCCGAATGGCAACAGGGCTGTTAGAGGCTATATAGTTTCTATAGGAATAGGACTATTATGTAGTGAGCAGGTGCATTTCCCAGAGGGCACCAGAGAGGGCGATGGTGTGATGAGACCCCTGATAAACATGACAATGAAGCGATGCTTGATACAGGCTGCTCATTCAGTCTCCGTTGACTTTATTTTCTTTTCCCAACTTAAACGCTAATGCCATCAAATCCTCAAGGAAACAGGAAATGAGATTCTGATGTCTAGTTACTAAAGTATACTTAACTACATTTTTATCGCTTTAGCGCTTCTGCTTTGGGCAAATGTAGCCGCAAGGGGAGAGAAGAGGAATGCCAAGAGGCTAGGACTGAGAGTAGGGACTTTGAATGTTGGAACCATGACAGGAAAGGGTAGAGAGTTAGTTAACATGATGCAGAGAAGGAAGGTAGACATACTGTGTGTCCAGGAGACCAGGTGGAAAGGTAGCAAGGCTACAAGTTTGGGAGCAGGGTTCAAGTTCTTCTACCATGGTGTAGATAGGAAGAGAAACGGAGTAGCAGTTATCTTGAAAGAGGAGCTTGTTAGGAATGTCCTGGAGGTAAAAAGAGTGTCCGATAGAGTGATGAGTCTGAAGCTAGAAATCGAAGGTGTAATGTTCAATGTGGTTAGTGGGTATGCTCCACAGGTAGGCTGTGAGCTGGAGGAGAAGGACAAATTCTGGTCGCACCTTGATGAAGCCATACACAGCATCCCTAGAGATGAGAGAGTTGTCATTGCTGCAGACTTCAATGGACATGTTGGTGCAGGAAACAGAGGCGATGAGGAAGCTATGGGCAGATTCGGCTCTGGGAGGTCAGGAGGTGCTTCCAGATGACTGGACAACTACAGCTAATGTGATCAGGGAGACAGGGAGGAGAGTACTTGGTGTGTCATCTGGAAGGAAAGTAGATAAGGAGACTTGGTGGTGGAATGAGGAGGTGCAGGGGTGTATACAGAAAAAGAGATTAGCTAAGAAGAAGTGGGACACTGAGAGGACTGAAGACAGTAGACAGGAGTACAGGGAGATGCAGCGTAAGGTGAAAGTAGAGGTGGCAAAGGCCAAACAAGGGGCTTATGATGACTTGTATGTTACGTTGGACAGTAAGGAGGGAGAGACTGATCTATACAGATTGGCAAGGCAGAGAGACAGAGATGGGAAGGACGTGCAGCAGGTTAGGGTGATTAAGGATAGAGATGGAAATGTATTGACAGGTGCCAGCAGTGTGATGGGAAGATGGAAAGAGTACTTTGAAGAGTTGATGAATGAGGAAAATGAGAGAGAACGAAGAGTAGAAGATGTGGCTGTTGTGGATCAGGAAATAGCAGTAAATAGCAGCGTTCCAGTATATGGGCGTGTTTACCTTCGGTTTAACTTCGGTTTACCTTCGGTTTACCTTCGGTTTACCTTCGGTTTACCTTCGCACCGGTTGGGCCTTTCTAATCCCATCAAACACCCCCCCCCCCTCTCGGACCGGAATAGTTTGTATGTTTATCTATTTTTGACTTGTTTTGAATCTTCCACAGAATAACAGTGAAATGTTTTTTTCAAATACAGCATCTTTCTCGAGAGTGAAAAATGAGCTGTAATGGGCTCAATCTGCCACACAACTGGCTTCATAATGACTCACTGATAGCTGGTGACCCAGTAAGTGAGCTCATGTTTAGCATATTTGCTGCATCAAAAAGGAATCTAGACAGAAATATCAAAAATGTACATGTAAAACAAGAAGGATTTAACATGTTTCCTGTTTTGTTTTCCCGTTTTGGCACTTTGGGATTTCCATCCGAGGACACTGTCCTCCGGCTCCACATCTACAGCCGGAGGACACCACATCTACCTGTGGTGGTGGTTCTTCATGGAGTTCCACCTGTGCTGATCGGTGCCGCTGCAGCCTCGACAGGTAAACCCGACTGAGTGTCTGCTTCAGACAAATAAGACCGCTCAGCTTTGTGTAGACCAGTACCTGTGATAGAAGGATTCAGCCATATAAATATAAACAGTTCAGTCATTAAGTCAAATTTAAGAAACTGAATACCTCAAATATATAATTCAGTAAATCCATTTTTTAATCTATTCACCTTGAGTATTTTTTATTTTATTATAGTCATTCCTTACATTTAATCATTTTTTTCCATGGAGGAAAAAAGGCTTCCATCCATTCTGTCCCCCTTAAACTAAATATCTGTAAAAAATGACACGAAGAAGAACTGTCCAGTCAGTTCTGATCCCCCTCTGCATCTTCATGCAATTTCTTAGACATCAGGTACAAAGAAAAGGGTTTGAGAAAACTGATGTGATGTTACTTGTGGATGAAAGCTAACTGGGTAGCTTAGCTTAGCAAAAGAATGGGAAAACATTGTGTTAAAACTTGCCCTGTGAAATACTAATTGTTGTACTCTCATTTTGACTTTTGAACTGGAATACAAATTGCTTTTCCCAAGGCCTCAGCTGCATTTAGTGGTTCCCTTCATCATGTTTTCATGGATTGTGGGAACATCCCTCATGTACCTGGACAGTAGCATCATTGCATCCTGGATCCTTGGCTCACACCTGCCTCACACTATAATGCTCCCCACACCAGCCTGCACCAGCCTCTTCATCTGCCTTTCCGAATGGCAACAGGGCTGTTAGAGGCCATATAGTTTCTATAGGAATAGGACTATTATGTATGTATTTCCCAGAGGGCACCAGCAGATGGCACCAGAGAGGGCGATGGTGTGATGAGACCCCTGATAAACATGACAATGAAGCGATGCTTGATACAGGCTGCTCATTCAGTCTCCGTTGACTTTATTTTCTTTTCCCAACTTAAACGCTAATGCCATCAAATCCTCAAGGAAACAGGAAATGAGATTCTGATGTCTAGTTACTAAAGTATACTTAACTACATTTTTATCGCTTAGCGCTTCTGCTTTGGGCAAATGTAGCCGCAAGGGGAGAGAAGAGGAATGCCAAGAGGCTAGGACTGAGAGTAGGGACTTTGAATGTTGGAACCATGACAGGAAAGGGTAGAGAGTTAGTTAACATGATGCAGAGAAGGAAGGTAGACATACTGTGTGTCCAGGAGACCAGGTGGAAAGGTAGCAAGGCTACAAGTTTGGGAGCAGGGTTCAAGTTCTTCTACCATGGTGTAGATAGGAAGAGAAACGGAGTAGCAGTTATCTTGAAAGAGGAGCTTGTTAGGAATGTCCTGGAGGTAAAAAGAGTGTCCGATAGAGTGATGAGTCTGAAGCTAGAAATCGAAGGTGTAATGTTCAATGTGGTTAGTGGGTATGCTCCACAGGTAGGCTGTGAGCTGGAGGAGAAGGACAAATTCTGGTCGCACCTTGATGAAGCCATACACAGCATCCCTAGAGATGAGAGAGTTGTCATTGCTGCAGACTTCAATGGACATGTTGGTGCAGGAAACAGAGGCGATGAGGAAGCTATGGGCAGATTCGGCTCTGGGAGGTCAGGAGGTGCTTCCAGATGACTGGACAACTACAGCTAATGTGATCAGGGAGACAGGGAGGAGAGTACTTGGTGTGTCATCTGGAAGGAAAGTAGATAAGGAGACTTGGTGGTGGAATGAGGAGGTGCAGGGGTGTATACAGAAAAAGAGATTAGCTAAGAAGAAGTGGGACACTGAGAGGACTGAAGACAGTAGACAGGAGTACAGGGAGATGCAGCGTAAGGTGAAAGTAGAGGTGGCAAAGGCCAAACAAGGGGCTTATGATGACTTGTATGTTACGTTGGACAGTAAGGAGGGAGAGACTGATCTATACAGATTGGCAAGGCAGAGAGACAGAGATGGGAAGGACGTGCAGCAGGTTAGGGTGATTAAGGATAGAGATGGAAATGTATTGACAGGTGCCAGCAGTGTGATGGGAAGATGGAAAGAGTACTTTGAAGAGTTGATGAATGAGGAAAATGAGAGAGAACGAAGAGTAGAAGATGTGGCTGTTGTGGATCAGGAAATAGCAGTAAATAGCAGCGTTCCAGTATATGGGCGTGTTTACCTTCGGTTTAACTTCGGTTTACCTTCGGTTTACCTTCGGTTTACCTTCGGTTTACCTTCGCACCGGTTGGGCCTTTCTAATCCCATCAAACCCCCCCTCTCGGACCGGAATAGTTTGTATGTTTATCTATTTTTGACTTGTTTTGAATCTTCCACAGAATAACAGTGAAATGTTTTTTTCAAACACAGCATCTTTCTAGCTTTAATGGGCTCAATCTGCCACACAACTGGCTTCATAATGACTCACTGATAGCTGGTGACCCAGTAAGTGAGCTCATGTTTAGCATATTTGCTGCATCAAAAAGGAATCTAGACAAAAATATCAAAAATGTACATGTAAAACAAGAAGGATTTAACATGTTTCCTGTTTTGTTTTCCCGTTTTGGCACTTTGGGATTTCCATCCGAGGACACTGTCCTCCGGCTCCACATCTACAGCCGGAGGACACCACATCTACCTGTGGTGGTGGTTCTTCATGGAGTTCCACCTGTGCTGATCGGTGCCGCTGCAGCCTCGACAGGTAAACCCGACTGAGTGTCTGCTTCAGACAAATAAGACCGCTCAGCTTTGTGTAGACCAGTACCTGTGATAGAAGGATTCAGCCATATAAATATAAACAGTTCAGTCATTAAGTCAAATTTAAGAAACTGAATACCTCAAATATATAATTCAGTAAATCCATTTTTTTAATCTATTCACCTTGAGTATTTTTTTTTTTTTTATTAGAGTCATTCCTTACATTTAATCATTTTCTTTCCATGGAGGAAAAAGGCTTCCATCCATTCTGGTCCCTTAAACTGTAAATATCTGTAAAATGTGACACGTTCAAGAACCTCTGTCCAGTTCTGGATCCTGCGAATCTTCATGCAATTTCTTCTCTTAGACATCAGGTACAAAGAAAAGGGTTTGAGAAAACTGATGTGATGTTACTTGTGGATGAAAGCTAACTGGGTAGCTTAGCTTAGCAAAAGAATGGGAAAACATTGTGTTAAAACTTGCCCTGTGAAATACTAATTGTTGTACTGTCATTTTGACATTTGAACTACAAATTGCTTTTCCCAAGGCGTCAGCTGCATTTAGTGGTTCCCCTCTTCATCATGGTTTCAGGGATTGTGGGAACATCCCTCATGTACCTGGACAGCAGCATCATTGCGTCCTGGATCCTTGGCTCACACCTGCCTCACACTATAATGCTCCCCAGACCGGCCTGCATCCTCTTCATCTGCGTTTCCGAATGGCAACAGGGCTGTTAGAGGCCATATAGTTTCTATAGGAATGGGACTATTATGTAGAGAGCAGGTGCATTTCCCATAGGGCACCAGCAGATGACGCCAGAGAGGGCGATGGTGTGATGAGACCCCTGATAAAAACCAAAATGAAGCGATGCTTGATACAGGCTGCTCTTTCAGTCTCTATTGACTTTATTTTCTTTTCCGAACTTGTAATGCACATTGGTATACTGATGTGTTATTTTTATTGTGCTATTATGTAAATAAATAACTGCTACAGATCTCATTACTTTTTTCAGACAGTTGATTCCCAAAATGTGCATTAATAACAAAATATTCACTCTCTAATGAAATTTTCTTTTAGTATTGGATAGTTTTATTCCCTGAAAGTTTAAAAGAAAACAAATGTTAAGAATAAAATATGAGCTTTGAGGAAAATTTGATTTAAAAAAAAATGAAGATGCTATTGTTTCTGACCTGGTGGCTCAATGGGTTAAGCAACTGAACAGGTGTTTGGATACCACGGGTTTGAATTCCAGGCTTTGCAAATCTTGAACCCATGTCCACCAGACACCTGTTCAGGTGCTCAACCCGTTGAGCCATAAGGGCAGAGGTAGGAAAGTTGTCATTTCAAGGATATCACTCTTTGGTTTGAATGTGGGACTTCAAAATTTGCTAAACCCTGGGATTCGAACCCTGGTCCCTCAAACACCTGTTCAGGTACTTAACCCATTGAGCCACCAGGGCAGACCTAAGAACATTGTCATTTCAAGGATTTCAGTCTTTCTCTTGAATGTGGGACTTCAAAATTTGCAACAGTCTGGGAATCAAACCTGTATCCACCAAACACCTGTTCAGGTGCTTAACCCGTTGAGCCACCAGGCGAACAAGAACACAGTCATTTAAAGGGTTTCAGTCTTTCCTTTGAATGTGGGACTTCAAAATTTGCAATAGTCTGGGATTCAAACCCATAGCCACCAAACACCTGTTCAGCTGCTTAACCTGTTGAGCCACCAGACCATCAAGAGTACAGTCATTTCAAGGATTTCAAAAAAAATCTTAATTATCTTCTCTTCATAATAACTGCATTGAAATAATCACTTCCTAAATTTATGAAAAAAAAATGAATCATAATACAAATAAAGGTGACCGGTTTTCCAAGGCTACTTTTTTTTTATTTCATGTTTATTTGTATAGGAATATATATGAATCAATGCCACATAACACAGCATTTATAGCCTTTTTTAGCCTAATTTGGAATGTCTATCCCTGAGGGTAATTTTAAAATGGACAAAATTCTTCAATAAAATACAAAATGGCACAAAAGCATATGAACAATGATACAATACAATGAGCTTAAAAGTTTTAGTTTAAAAAGAATGCATAATGTCACAATAATGTGAGTAAATACACATTTGACTCGTCATACATTTATGATTTATATATATGTATATATATGTATATGTATATGTATATGAATGTATATATATTTCTTTGTATATATATATGTATATGTATATGTATATATATGTATGTATATATATATACTTAGAGATAGAATGTATGCCGGCCAGCCACCGGTACACTGCCACTAAATGAAAGAGACCGATTTTAATGTCGTGGCTGATGGGTGTATATATCATAGCATCACAGAGAGGTTGGGCTTCCACATTTTGTGGCGCCACCTAGTGGCAGAATTTCAAATGGCTCTGTGTGGTTTTAACACCATTGACACCAAATCATTCCTGCAGAAAGACTGCATGACATAGAAATGATGAAAAAATTTTAACCTGAACCTTCTGATTTGCAAGAGGAATCTCAAGAGTCTGAGCCAGAGCTTAAATATGTTCTTATAAATTCCAACAAACTCTTCCAACTGTTATAAAATTGAGGACCATGTCATGTGACTACATATTTATCACTGTCTGATTTGTAAATGAATGGTTGGATGAATGTGTGGAGGATGAAAAAGGACTTCAAATTAATACGCAAATACATTATGCAAAATAAGCACGTGAATTTATAAATTATCTTAAATATATAAATACTGAAATAAAATTAAAATGTTTACAATTAAATGCTTAAATACTGAAATAACTGAAAGAAAACATAAGTGAATATCAATGTTAATGGAAATTAATTGCATCATAAATTTCTATTTGTACATTTAGACTCCTACATTCATATATCATGTATGTGCATTATTTTCTACAAATCTAGAGACACAAATATAGGAACAAAGACATTATTGCAGTAGAATACTTAATGCAGTTATGTGGAAATAAAATAAAAATGTATAAAACCCGAAAATGTATGTATTTTGCAGTTGGGTTATGTAAAGAACCAAATCCAAAAAGCTGCATCTAACATGATTGTAATAGATGATCCAGGAGCCACTAGATATAAAGCAGAAACCAAGGCAGAGAGGTCAAATTAAATGAACAACTGATGGCATAGTAACAAGGTTTAGGCTTGAAGCTTGAAAGACTGAAAACCTTTGAAAATGAAGATGTTAGGGTCTCTGACCTGGTGGCTCAACGGGTTAAGCATTTGAACAGGTGTTTGGACTACACCGGTTCAAATCCCAGGCTTTAGCAAATTTTGAAGTCCCACATTCAAAGGAAAGACTGATATCCTTGAAATGACGATATTCTTAAGTCTGCCCTGGTGGCTCGACGGGTTAAGCGTCTGAACATGTGTTTGGACGCAATGGGTTCGAATCCTGGCTACTGCAAATCTTGAAGTCCCACATTCATTATTATATATGGAATGATAATCATAATAATCATGCTCATATTACAAACACACAAAAATTAGAAACTTGTATCAAGCAATGGCACAGAGGCTTGTCTCTACCATTTTGAAAATCCACCAGTCTGGCGCCCTCTGCTGGTGATGGAGCTGGAAATGAAGGGTAAAGGGAGGCCCGATGAGGGCTCATCACCACGGCAACCAGGTGGCCTGCCATTGCCCCGTATCCATCAGAAACCTTGGTGAGGAGGATGAAGATCAGCTGGGGGAATAAAATGGTGTAAGTCAGGTCTGAGCCCAGGATCCAGAACACCGAGATGCCGCCGTCCAGGAAGGCGAGCGATGTTCCCACAGGCCCGCAACCACTGTGCAGAGACACATCACCCACGGCTCCTTATCTGATGCCTAAAAAGAAGAAGAGCCGACGACCAAGGCACTGCCGATCCAATAGGCTAAGGAGAATAGACATATGTAAAGATGGTTTAATTTTACTTGTTGAGAATAAAGGAGATTGTGTATAACCAGACACTTACCTGTCATTGTGAGGGCTCCTGCTACCAAGCTGAGAGCCATTGTGGATCATAAACGTTGACTAATCCACTAATCCAGTAAAGGTTTACTAATTCTTCTTCTTCTTGAGTTTGCCCATTGGCTGAACAACTTTATGGGAAATTAATGCAGGGGAGGGACACACCAGCACATGGAAATCATACGTTTGCATTAGCACTGTATGTTTCTTTCCGATATTTTACATATGACATAGCAAGGGTGAGGAAAGGGGGATCTTTTGGGCGCTACAATCCACACATCGGCATTAACAGAGCAGTAGCAACAACCTAGTCACCTATGCAAATTTTCACAAGTGCACCTCTAATGCACCATGAATTATTCCATGACATTTTGAAGTCAAATGACTTTCTAACGAAAAAAAAAGAAATGGAAGAAACCTAGATATGCATTTCCAACCTATTTACGGACATAGAGAAGAGGCAAGGGCTCAATGTTTGTCCTTTAATTTTCTGTTATGTACATTTAGGTTCATGTTAGATTCAGTTTACGGTGAAGGTTACAAAGTTGTATAAATATATCACTTATATTTATTTTATACACATTTGTGTTAATGGAATGTTAATGGAAATTAATTGCATCATAAATGTCTATTTGTACATTTAGACTCCTACATTCATATACATGTATGTGCATTTATTTCTACAAATCTAGAGACACAAATATAGAAACAAAGACATTATTGCAGTAGAAACTTAATGCAGTAATGTGGAAATAAAAATAAAAATGTATAAAACCAGAAAATGTATGTATTTTGCAGCTGGGTTATGTAAAGAACCATATCCACAAAGCTGCATCTAACATGATTGTAATAGATGATCCAGGAGCCACTAGATATAAAGCAGAAACCAAGGCAGAGAGGTCAAATTAAATGAACAACTGATGGCATAGTAACAAGGTTTAGGCTTGAAGCTTGAAAGACCAAAAACCTTTAAAAATGAAGATGTTATGGTCTCTGACCTGGTGGCTCAACGGGTTAAGCACCTGAACAGGTGTTTGGACTCCACGGGTTCGAATCTCAGGCTATTGCACATTTTGAAGTCAGACATTCAAAGGAAAGACTGAAATCCTTGAAATGATGGTGTTCTTACCTCTGCTCTGGTGGCTCAACAGGTTGAACATGGATCAAGTCCAACATACAAAGGAAAGAGTGAAGTCCTTGGTTACTCATTGTTTTTAGGAGTGCCCAGGTGGCACAGTGGGTTAAGCGCCTGAACAGGTGTTCGGTGGACCCGGGTTCGATCCCCGGCTATGGCAAATTTTGAAGTTCCACACTCAAAGGAAAGACTGAAATCCTTGAAAAGACGGTGTTTTTGCGCCGCTCTGGTGGCTCAATGGGTTAAGCACGTGAACAGGTGTATGGTGGACATGGGTTCGAATCCCAGGAAGGCAGGAAGGTGGAGCAGAGGGCGGAGCGGAAGGCGGGGCCAGGAGTGGAGGGCGGAGCCGTGGCCTGAGTGGGGCGGAGCCAAGGCCTGAATGGAGCAGAGGGCGGAGCCATGGCTTGAGTGGAGAGGAGGGCGGAGCGGAGGGCGGAGCCATGGCCAGAGTGGAGGGCGGAGCTGAGGCCAGAGGGCGGAGCCGAGGCCAGAGTGGAGGGCGGAGCCAGGAGCGGAGTGGAGGGCGGAGCCGAGGCCAGAGTGGAGGGCGGAGCCAGGAGGCCAGAGTGGAGGCCAGAGTGGAGGGCGGAGCCAGGAGCAGAGGGCGGAGCCAAGGCCGGAGTGGAGGGCGGAGCCAGAGGCGGAGTGGAGGCGGAGCCAGGAGCGGAGTGGAGGGCGGAGCCGAGGCCAGAGTGGAGGGCGGAGCCAGGAGCAGAGTGGAGGGCGGAGCCAAGGCCAGAGTGGAGGGCGGAGCCAGGAGCGGAGTGGAGCCGAGGGCGGAGCCAGGAGCGGAGTGGAGCCGAGGGCGGAGCCAGGAGTGGAGGGCGGAGCCAAGGCAAGAGTGGAGGGCGGAGCCAGGAGCAGAGGGCGGAGCGAAAGCCAGAGTGGAGGGCGGAGCCAGGAGTGGAGGGCGGAGCCAGGAGTGGAGGGCGGAGCCAAGGGCGGAGGCCTGAGGGTGGAGTGGAAGGGGGGTGGGGGAGAGGAAGCCTTCTTTTTTTTAAAAATTATGAAAAAAAAGTTAAATTGGAAATTCCCTCCTCCTCTTCTATTCCCTCCCCCCTTCCCCCCACTCCAGCCCCCCCCACCTTCTCTACACTCTTGCCTCCTCCCCCTCCTTAATCCTCCACCCCCCCTGCCTTCTCCTTCCTCCTCCTCCTCCTCCTGCCTTCCATCCGTCCGTCCGTCCGTCCGTCCTCCCTGGGATCGAACCCATGTCCACCAAGCACCTGTTCAGGAGCTTAACCCATTGAGCCATCAGAGCAGACATAAGAACTTTCTCGTTTCAAGCATTTCACTCTTTCCTTTGAATGTGGGACTTCAAAATTTGCACTAGCCGGGGGTTGAACCCATGTCCACCAAACACCCGTTCAGTTGCTTAACCCATTGAGCCATCAGAGTAGACATAACAACTTTCTCGTTTCAAGCATTTCACTCTTTCCTTTGAATGTGGGACTTCAAAGTTTGCACTAGCCGGGGATAGAACCCATGTCCACCAAGCACCTGTTCAGGAGCTTAACCCATTGAGCCATCAGAGCAGACGTAAGAACTTTCTCGTTTCAAGCATTTCACTCTTTCCTTTGAATGTGGGACTTCAAAGTTTGCACTAGCCGGGGATCGAACCCATGTCCACCAAACACCTGTTCAGGTGCTTAACCCATTGAGCCATCAGAGCAGACATAAGAACTTTCTCGTTT
This sequence comes from Istiophorus platypterus, assembly GCA_016859345.1. Lineage (NCBI taxonomy): Eukaryota > Metazoa > Chordata > Actinopteri > Istiophoriformes > Istiophoridae > Istiophorus > Istiophorus platypterus. The sequence continues at coordinate 12,732,569 of CM029131.1, read as the reverse complement.
CAAGCATTTCACTCTTTCCTTTGAATGTGGGACTTCAAAATTTGCACTAGCCGGGGATTGAACCCATGTCCACCAAACACCTGTTCAGGTGCTTAACCCATTGAGCCATCAGAGCAGACATAACAACTTTCTCGTTTCAAGCATTTCACTCTTTCCTTTGAATGTGGGACTTCAAAATTTGCACTAGCCGGGGATTGAACCCATGTCCACCAAACACCTGTTCAGGTGCTTAACCCATTGAGCCATCAGAGTAGACGTAAGAACTTTCTCGTTTCAAGCATTTCACTCTTTCCTTTGAATGTGGGACTTCAAAATTTGCACTAGCCGGGGATCGAACCCATGTCCACCAAACACCTGTTCAGGTGCTTAACCCATTGAGCCATCAGAGCAGACGTAAGAACTTTCTCGTTTCAAGCATTTCACTCTTTCCTTTGAATGTGGGACTTCAAAATTTGCACTAGCCGGGGGTTGAACCCATGTCCACCAAACACCCGTTCAGTTGCTTAACCCATTGAGCCATCAGAGTAGACATAACAACTTTCTCGTTTCAAGCATTTCACTCTTTCCTTTGAATGTGGGACTTCAAAGTTTGCACTAGCCGGGGATAGAACCCATGTCCACCAAGCACCTGTTCAGGAGCTTAACCCATTGAGCCATCAGAGCAGACGTAAGAACTTTCTCGTTTCAAGGATTTCAGTCTTTCTCTTGAATGTGGGACTTCAAAATTTGCAACAGTCTGGGAATCAAACCTGTATCCACCAAACACCTGTTCAGGTGCTTAACCCATTGAGCTATCAGGGCAGACATAACAACTTTCTCGTTTAAAGGGTTTCAGTCTTTCCTTTGAATGTGGGACTTCAAAATTTGCAATAGTCTGGGATTCAAACCCATAGCCACCAAACACCTGTTCAGCTGCTTAACCTGTTGAGCCACCAGACCATCAAGAGTACAGTCATTTCAAGGATTTCAAAAAAAATCTTAATTATCTTCTCTTCATAATAACTGCATTGAAATAATCACTTCCTAAATTTACGTGGATGAAAAAAGAAATGAATCATAATACAAATAAAGGTGACCGGTTTTCCAAGGCTACTTTTTTTCTTATTTCATGTTTATTTGTATAGGAACGAGTATATAGGATGAATCAATGCAACATAACACAGCATTTATAGCCTTTTTTAGCCTAATTTGGAATGTCTATCCCTGAGGGTAATTTTAAAATGGACAAAATTCTTCAATAAAATACAAAATGGCACAAAAGCATATGAACAATGATACAATACAATGAGCTTAAAAGTTTTAGTTTAAAAAGAATGCATAATGTCACAATAATGTGAGTAAATACACATTTGACTCGTCATACATTTATGATTTATATATATGTATATATATGTATATGTATATGTATATGAATGTATATATATTTCTTTGTATATATATATGTATATGTATATGTATATATATGTATGTATATGTATATATACTTAGAGATAGAATGTATGCCGGCCAGCCACCGGTACACAAAATTTGCACTAGCCGGGGGTTGAACCCATGTCCACCAAACACCCGTTCAGTTGCTTAACCCATTGAGCCATCAGAGTAGACATAACAACTTTCTCGTTTCAAGCATTTCACTTTGAATGTGGGACTTCAAAGTTTGCACTAGCCGGGGATAGAACCCATGTCCACCAAGCACCTGTTCAGGAGCTTAACCCATTGAGCCATCAGAGCAGACGTAAGAACTTTCTCGTTTCAAGCATTTCACTCTTTCCTTTGAATGTGGGACTTCAAAGTTTGCACTAGCCGGGGATAGAACCCATGTCCACCAAGCACCTGTTCAGGAGCTTAACCCATTGAGCCATCAGAGCAGACGTAAGAACTTTCTCGTTTCAAGCATTTCACTCTTTCCTTTGAATGTGGGACTTCAAAGTTTGCACTAGCCGGGGATCGAACCCATGTCTACCAAACACCTGTTCAGGTGCTTAACCCATTGAGCCATCAGAGCAGACATAACAACTTTCTCGTTTCAAGCATTTCACTCTTTCCTTTGAATGTGGGACTTCAAAATTTGCACTAGCCGGGGGTTGAACCCATGTCCACCAAACACCCGTTCAGTTGCTTAACCCATTGAGCCATCAGAGTAGACATAACAACTTTCTCGTTTCAAGCATTTCACTCTTTCCTTTGAATGTGGGACTTCAAAATTTGCACTAGCCGGGGGTTGAACCCATGTCCACCAAACACCCGTTCAGTTGCTTAACCCATTGAGCCATCAGAGTAGACATAACAACTTTCTCGTTTCAAGCATTTCACTCTTTCCTTTGAATGTGGGACTTCAAAGTTTGCACTAGCCGGGGATAGAACCCATGTCCACCAAGCACCTGTTCAGGAGCTTAACCCATTGAGCCATCAGAGCAGACGTAAGAACTTTCTCGTTTCAAGGATTTCAGTCTTTCTCTTGAATGTGGGACTTCAAAATTTGCAACAGTCTGGGAATCAAACCTGTATCCACCAAACACCTGTTCAGGTGCTCAACCCGTTGAGCCATAAGGGCAGAGGTAGGAAAGTTGTCATTTCAAGGATATCACTCTTTGGTTTGAATGTGGGACTTCAAAATTTGCTAAACCCTGGGATCCGAACCCTGGTCCCTCAAACACCTGTTCAGGTACTTAACCCATTGAGCCACCAGGGCAGACCTAAGAACATTGTCATTTCAAGGATTTCAGTCTTTCTCTTGAATGTGGGACTTCAAAATTCGCAACAGTCTGGGAATCAAACCTGTATCCACCAAACACCTGTTCAGGTGCTTAACCCGTTGAGCCACCAGGCGAACAAGAACACAGTCATTTAAAGGGTTTCAGTCTTTCCTTTGAATGTGGGACTTCAAAATTTGCAATAGTCTGGGATTCAAACCCATAGCCACCAAACACCTGTTCAGCTGCTTAACCTGTTGAGCCACCAGACCATCAAGAGTACAGTCATTTCAAGGATTTCAAAAAAAATCTTAATTATCTTCTCTTCATAATAACTGCATTGAAATAATCACTTCCTAAATTTACGTGGATGAAAAAAGAAATGAATCATAATACAAATAAAGGTGACCGGTTTTCCAAGGCTACTTTTTTTCTTATTTCATGTTTATTTGTATAGGAACGAGTATATAGGATGAATCAATGCAACATAACACAGCATTTATAGCCTTTTTTAGCCTAATTTGGAATGTCTATCCCTGAGGGTAATTTTAAAATGGACAAAATTCTTCAATAAAATACAAAATGGCACAAAAGCATATGAACAATGATACAATACAATGAGCTTAAAAGTTTTAGTTTAAAAAGAATGCATAATGTCACAATAATGTGAGTAAATACACATTTGACTCGTCATACATTTATGATTTATATATATGTATATATATGTATATGTATATGTATATGAATGTATATATATTTCTTTGTATATATATATGTATATGTATATGTATATATATGTATGTATATGTATATATACTTAGAGATAGAATGTATGCCGGCCAGCCACCGGTACACTGCCACTAAATGAAAGAGACCGATTTTAACGTCGTGGCTGATGGGTGTATATATCATAGCATCACAGAGAGGTTGGGCTTCCACATTTTTTGGCGCCACCTAGTGGCAGGATTTCAAATGGCTCTGTGTGGTTTTAACACCATTGACACCAAATCATTCCTGCAGAAAGACTGCATGACATAGAAATGATGAAAAAATTTTAACCTGAACCTTCTGATTTGCAAGAGGAATCTCAAGAGTCTGAGCCAGAGCTTAAATATGTTCTTATAAATTCCAACAAACTCTTCCAACTGTTATAAAATTGAGGACCATGTCATGTGACTACATATTTATCACTGTCTGATTTGTAAATGAATGGTTGGATGAATGTGTGGAGGATGAAAAAGGACTTCAAATTAATACGCAAATACATTATGCAAAATAAGCACGTGAATTTATAAATTATCTTAAATATATAAATACTGAAATAAAATTAAAATGTTTACAATTAAATGCTTAAATACTGAAATAACTGAAAGAAAACATAAGTGAATATCAATGTTAATGGAAATTAATTGCATCATAAATTTCTATTTGTACATTTAGACTCCTACATTCATATATCATGTATGTGCATTATTTTCTACAAATCTAGAGACACAAATATAGGAACAAAGACATTATTGCAGTAGAATACTTAATGCAGTTATGTGGAAATAAAAATGTATAAAACCCGAAAATGTATGTATTTTGCAGTTGGGTTATGTAAAATCCAACCAAATCCAAAAAGCTGCATCTAACATGATTGTAATAGATGATCCAGGAGCCACTAGATATAAAGCAGAAACCAAGGCAGAGAGGTCAAATTAAATGAACAACTGATTGCATAGTAACAAGGTTTAGGCTTGAAGCTTGAAAGACTGAAAACCTTTGAAAATGAAGATGTTAGGGTCTCTGACCTGGTGACTCAACGGGTTAAGCATTTGAACAGGTGTTTGGACTACACCGGTTCAAATCCCAGGCTTTAGCAAATTTTGAAGTCCCACATTCAAAGGAAAGACTGATATCCTTGAAATGACGATATTCTTAAGTCTGCCCTGGTGGCTCGACGGGTTAAGCGTCTGAACATGTGTTTGGACGCAATGGGTTCGAATCCTGGCTACTGCAAATCTTGAAGTCCCACATTCATTATTATATATGGAATGATAATCATAATAATCATGCTCATATTACAAACACACAAAAATTAGAAACTTGTATCAAGCAATGGCACAGAGGCTTGTCTCTACCATTTTGAAAATCCACCAGTCTGGCGCCCTCTGCTGGTGATGGAGCTGGAAATGAAGGGTAAAGGGAGGCCCGATGAGGGCTCATCACCACGGCAACCAGGTGGCCTGCCATTGCCCCGTATCCATCAGAAACCTTGGTGAGGAGGATGAAGATCAGCTGGGGGAATAAAATGGTGTAAGTCAGGTCTGAGCCCAGGATCCAGAACACCGAGATGCCGCCGTCCAGGAAGGCGAGCGATGTTCCCACAGGCCCCGCAACCACTGTGCAGAGACACATCACCCACGGCTCCTTATCTGATGCCTAAAAAGAAGAAGAGCCGACGACCAAGGCACTGCCGATCCAATAGGCTAAGGAGAATAGACATATGTAAAGATGGTTTAATTTTACTTGTTGAGAATAAAGGAGATTGTGTATAACCAGACACTTACCTGTCATTGTGAGGGCTCCTGCTACCAAGCTGAGAGCCATTGTGGATCATAAACGTTGACTAATCCACTAATCCAGTAAAGGTTTACTAATTCTTCTTCTTCTTGAGTTTGCCCATTGGCTGAACAACTTTATGGGAAATTAATGCAGGGGAGGGACACACCAGCACATGGAAATCATACATTTGCATTAGCACTGTATGTTTCTTTCCGATATTTTACATATGACATAGCAAGGGTGAGGAAAGGGGGATCTTTTGGGCGCTACAATCCACACATCGGCATTAACAGAGCAGTAGCAACAACCTAGTCACCTATGCAAATTTTCACAAGTGCACCTCTAATGCACCATGAATTATTCCATGACATTTTGAAGTCAAATGACTTTCTAACGAAAACAAAAGAAATGGAAGAAACCTAGATATGCATTTCCAACCTATTTACGGACATAGAGAAGAGGCAAGGGCTCAATGTTTGTCCTTTAATTTTCTGTTATGTACATTTAGGTTCATGTTAGATTCAGTTTACGGTGAAGGTTACAAAGTTGTATAAATATATCACTTATATTTATTTTATACACATTTGTGTTAATGGAATGTTAATGGAAATTAATTGCATCATAAATGTCTATTTGTACATTTAGACTCCTACATTCATATACATGTATGTGCATTTATTTCTACAAATCTAGAGACACAAATATAGAAACAAAGACATTATTGCAGTAGAAACTTAATGCAGTAATGTGGAAATAAAAATAAAATGTATAAAACCAGAAAATGTATGTATTTTGCAGCTGGGTTATGTAAAGAACCATATCCACAAAGCTGCATCTAACATGATTGTAATAGATGATCCAGGAGCCACTAGATATAAAGCAGAAACCAAGGCAGAGAGGTCAAATTAAATGAACAACTGATGGCATAGTAACAAGGTTTAGGCTTGAAGCTTGAAAGACCAAAAACCTTTAAAAATGAAGATGTTATGGTCTCTGACCTGGTGACTCAACGGGTTAAGCACCTGAACATGTGTTTGGACTCCACGGGTTCGAATCTCAGGCTATTGCACATTTTGAAGTCAGACATTCAAAGGAAAGACTGAAATCCTTGAAATGATGGTGTTCTTACCTCTGCTCTGGTGGCTCAACAGGTTGAACATGGATCAAGTCCAACATACAAAGGAAAGAGTGAAGTCCTTGGTTATTCATTGTTTTTAGGAGTGCCCAGGTGGCACAGTGGGTTAAGCGCCTGAACAGGTGTTCGGTGGACCCGGGTTCGATCCCCGGCTATGACAAATTTTGAAGTTCCACACTCAAAGGAAAGACTGAAATCCTTGAAAAGACGGTGTTTTTGCGCCGCTCTGGTGGCTCAATGGGTTAAGCACGTGAACAGGTGTATGGTGGACATGGGTTCGAATCCCAGTAAAGCAGGAAGGTGGAGCAGAGGGCGGAGCGGAAGGCGGGGCCAGGAGTGGAGGGCGGAGCCGTGGCCTGAGTGGGGCGGAGCCAAGGCCTGAATGGAGCAGAGGGCGGAGCCATGGCTTGAGTGGAGAGGAGGGCGGAGCCGAGGCCAGAGTGGAGGGCGGAGCCAGGAGTGGAGGGCGGAGCCGAGGCCAGAGTGGAGGGCGGAGCCAGGAGCGGAGGGCGGAGCCGAGGCCAGAGTGGAGGGCGGAGCCAGGAGCGGAGGGCGGAGCCGAGGCCAGAGTGGAGGGCGGAGCCAGGAGCAGAGGGCGGAGCCAAGGCCAGAGTGGAGGGCGGAGCCGAGGCCAGAGTGGAGGGCGGAGCCAAGAGCAGAGGGCGGAGCCAAGGCCAGAGCGGAGGGCGGAGCTGAGGCCAGAGCGGAGGGCGGAGCCAAGAGCAGAGGGCGGAGCCAAGGCCAGAGCAGAGGGCGGAGCCAAGGCCAGAGTGGAGGGCGGAGCCAAGGCCAGAGTGGAGGGCGGAGCCAGGAGCGGAGGGCGGAGCCGTGGCCAGAGTGGAGGGCGGAGCCAGGAGTGGAGGGCGGAGCCAAGGCCAGAGTGGAGGGCGGAGCCAGGAGTGGAGGGCGGAGCCAGGAAGGGCGGAGGCCAGAGGGTGGGGTGGAGTGGAAGGGGGGGGTGGGGGGAGAGGAAGCCTTCTTTTTTTTTTAAAAATTATGAAAAAAAAGTTAAATTGGAAATTCCCTCCTCCTCTTCTTCTATTCCCTCCCCCCTTCTCCCCACTCCAGCCCCCCCCACCTTCTCTACACTCTTGCCTCCTCCCCCTCCTTAATCCTCCACCCCCCCTGCCTTCTCCTTCCTCCTCCTCCTCCTCCTCTTCCTCTTCCTCCTGCCTTCCATCCGTCCGTCCGTCCTCCCTGGGATAGAACCCATGTCCACCAAGCACCTGTTCAGGAGCTTAACCCATTGAGCCATCAGGGCAGACATAAGAACTTTCTCGTTTCAAGCATTTCACTCTTTCCTTTGAATGT